>JAPQVW010000550.1:0-25012 GCA_028535905.1 Quercus berberidifolia | reverse complement strand
TAATTTTTATAATCTGTGGAGCTTGAAGCTATCAGAGAGAAACTAGTCTTTTGCGCACCTACTTGTGCTCTTAGTAGACATTGTCACCACTGAACTAGATGACTGTATACTTTAAACCTTATTACTATCAACATAATATTATTATCTTATATAAAGACGTATAAAAACTTGGTACCTTAAAGCTTAGCTTGCAATATGCAAACCAAGAACCCCGTGGTATATATTCTGAAGTGAGGCTAATGCTTTACTAGAGGAGAGAGAATCCACTTTCAAGATCCGCATTAATGTCAGGACTCAGCGGACTCATCCGACTGACATCGACTCATCTCTCGTAAGTTGCTCTGAGACAAGAAATACTTATGAATATCCTTCTTAAGAGTCGGTACGAATAGTTAATAATATAGCTAACTGAGCTGGCACCTACATATGTCTGGAGGCATAAATTAAGTTTCATGATAAATTGTAGGTATCTTTCAAACTCTTGACAAATTGTCCGATGTAGAAGCTAGAGACGAATTCGTATAAAAGAGAAACGTTCGGTACAATTATTTTCTTTATTGAAACTCGTTACGAGTAAAGAATGTTCAATGCAGATATTTTCGAATGCCCTTTAAAATAAACAGGTTGGTGCATGTCTAAGTAATAGATTCGTAGGTAGGTGCTGTGCCGCGTGGCCGCGCCGCATCAATGCATCATATATGTATCTGCGGCCTCCGCCATCGCACCCTTTGTCTCCATTAATTAACCCATTGAGCTCCACTGATGCGCACTAGTTTTCTCTGACAGTTGCCAATTAAATAGCCATTGTTTGGACAGGTGCTATTTAATTAAGCATTGTGTATTATCTGATACCGATCAACCCCGCTCCGAGGCCGCAGCATCTACTGTTTCCTGCTTTTTTAACTGAAATTTTGGTTTTCCTTTCATTATGAGGGCTGGAATTTTGAACAGAAGGCTTTAGCTTCAATTTTGATATGCTAAAAACGTGAAAGAAAAGTAGTCGGCCTGTACGTACACTCACCTGTAAAGTAGAGCTCCGTGGAAGCGGCCTGTTTCCCTGTAATTTCCCGAACCGGTCGTTCGCGAACTAATTTGTCATCCGAATATCAAATTAAGCGTTAATGTCGCGCACTACTCTCCCCTCGATGCCATCGGATCACAATTTTATATTTCACTGCGCTAAAATTCACCATTGTTTTTCAATATTCGGTAGCAGCGAATTGTACATTAAGCTGAGACATTTAGAATACTTACGAGGCATTTAGCGTCATGAATATGAAAAGTATTGCTTTACAACATTTTTTCTTTATGTAGTTTTGTAACTTTATCAGCTATAGAATTGGGTGTACATTTGAATAAAAAATTAAATCTTAGAAGCATAATTAGATTAATTAGGGAAGGAAATATTCCAGATTCGATTTGAATTAAGTTCACTACAGAATCTGAGTAAGAAGTTCATGAGTACGACTTTATTGACTGACGTCTGAAGGATCATTATTGAACAATGTAACAGCGGAGCTTTTCCTGAACACACCCTAACGCTTAGCCGGAGTACCTAGTGTTGCCAGGCAACGCCGGCCGGTTCCCGCCGTCCCGACAAACACAATGAAAAGGCATAAGACGTAACGACATCTAATTAATAACGTCTATCATATCTGTATTACTTGCGGAGGGATGCTCGGCTCAGCCTCGGTAAGAGGATTGCTTAAGGATGCCTGATTCGGTCGGAGGTCGTTAGCGGGCGATTTTTGCTATCATTTTTGGGGTGGGATAATGATGCAATATTTAAAATTGATTGCACTTTTATTGTGACGAACTGACGGAATAACGTTTGACTTATTTTCTGTTGGTCCTTCATCTTGATTCTTTTTGAAAATTATAAAACACTGTGTACGAAGATCTCTACGAAACAGGTCCAAAAAACTTACGGCTAAGTTTCTTACTTATATAGCGAATAATTTTCCAATATTGACAATGAAAGAGGCCACTAGTTTCGAGCCAAAAGGGTTTACGGTGCAGAAAAGTGAAATTGCAACGCAAATTATTTACTCCGGGAAATTCATGAAGCGCGCAATTTCAGCGATGTCTTGTTCCGGCGTGCGGGCAACACTGGCGGGTAGAGGTGAAACTAATTTCAGCGATGTCTTGTTCCGGCGTGCGGGCAACACTGGCGGGTAGAGGTGAAACTAATTTCAGCGATGTCTAGTTCCGGCGTGCGGGCAACACTGGCGGGTAGAGGTGAAACTAATTTCAGCGATGTCTTGTTCCGGCGTGCGGGCAACACTGGCGGGTAGAGGTGAAACTAATTTCAGCGATGTCTAGTTCCGGCGTGCGGGCAACACTGGCGGGTAGAGGTGAAACTAATTTCAGCGATGTCTTGTTCCGGCGTGCGGGCAACACTGGCGGGTAGAGGTGAAACTAATTTCAGCGATGTCTAGTTCCGGCGTGCGGGCAACACTGGCGGGTAGAGGTGAAACTAATTTCAGCGATGTCTTGTTCCGGCGTGCGGGCAACACTGGCGGGTAGAGGTGAAACTAATTTCAGCGATGTCTTGTTCCGGCGTGCGGGCAACACTGGCGGGTAGAGGTGAAACTAATTTCAGCGATGTCTTGTTCCGGCGTGCGGGCAACACTGGCGGGTAGAGGTGAAACTAATTTCTTTCAACAGCATGAAACTTAAAACTGATTTTTTTTCCTGTTAAAGTTTAATAGATTGGGAAATGAAGAAACCGTTGGGTTATTCTTGAATTATTATTTTTTTGTGTTTCGTTCGGGTACGAAACCCTTATGGTCTCGCTCTGTCTGTCCTTTTTTCCTCTTGAATATCTCAGTAACAGATATCTTAAATTTAAAAAAATAATATATATCGTGCACTTAAAACTTTTAAAACTACTTAACGTCTTTAGTATCGAGCGTGTGTATAGACTACAAGAAAAAAAAAAGGAAAAATATTTACAATTGGACATGAAAATTTTCAGTACAAATGGTGATTTTGAAATTTTAAAACACACAATACAATACAATACAAATATTCTTTATTGCACACCAAATAATAAAAGTTACAAAACACACCTACATTTTCGAATAGTAGGTATATGAAATGAAAGGTTTGAAAAATTTCTTGGTTTCATACTTTTTGAAATGTTTTGAATAAAGTCGACAATTGTTCCTGAAATGTATGTAGTTTGAAGTTATGCATCTATATTTTACAAGAAAAATATAGAGAAGTCTGTAAGAGGAACGGTTTTTGAAAAATGGTCAAAAAGGACGAATAATTTTCAAATGGGTTAATCTAACTTCATTAAAAGAACTATGAAATGAAAGGTATCAATTTTAAATATTTTTTGTAATTTCTAAAAAAGTTTTCGAAATTTTCTAGTTTATACTTTTTGATATACATTGAAAAGACTAGAAAAATGCATCCATTTGAAATGTGTAGATGTGTTTGTAGATATTCATCAGATACCGATGTCTTTAACTGGTAGTTACCTACATTTTTGTTTAATTGACAAAAGTTTAAAACATTCGGCGCGCGAGTCTCACTCGCAAATGACGGATCTGGTTTTAACTTTATCATAGAAGAAAACATTGAGGAGGAGAGGAGAAAGAGGAATCCGTTGCTCACAAGTGGGACACCTGAGGCTATGACTAAGAGTCGTAGCACACGTATCAACTCGGAAAGGGATCGTCAACGTATCAACTCGAGCCGATCAGTATTATTTATATGAAACTCTCTACTGCAACGCACGCTAATCGGAATCGTAACGTAATCGCCTCGCCTCGGGACAAGCTCACGAACCGCGGTGCGGTGCGTGGTCGACTTGCCGTTCCCGCGCTTACGGTTCTCCGTACCCTAGCTTACGGCTCTCCGTACCCTAGCTTACGTCTCTTCATCCACGCCCCTCCCGCGGACTGCGTTCGGATTCAAAATGATTGAACTAGCCGTCAACCAGCGGTTGGCGAGCCGTAAGCGCGGCGTCGCCTAGCCGTAGCCGAGTCGACGTATCGGAGCTTCTGATTCGCTTTGGTTTCGTGCTTACGTTACGTTGACGGCTGTTTGACGGCGACGCGAAAGGCGATACGGTTACGACCCCTTTCCGAGTTGATACGTGTGCTACGACCTTAAAGATAACAGCTTTGACGGAACGAAGTGAGCGCCTCCATTGTTCACGTTGGTCTACGTACAAGTTGACATCGGCATGATATACATTTTTCACTTTCTTCAGTAAAGTCACATCTATCCCTGAATGGTCCTGGCAGTAGCTGCCAGTGGTTCCTCGCCGTCTCGCCGGTAATAGGACGCCCATAATTACAGCAGCTCCATGGAGCTGGAGCCTGAATCTTATCATGAGCGGAGACGGGAGAGCACGCTAGTGAGGCATTGAACAGCTTTCTCTCCGGATTAAAATAAAATTTGTTGTCGATAGTATTTGGTTATCATGTTTGTTTTCAAAAATGTAATTATTTTTAGAGCATTGAATAAAACCTTATGTCGTACAGAACAGAATCAGATTTAATAAACAAAACAGTATCCTAAAGATTGCTAAAAGAAGATACATAATTAATAGTACTTACTAACATGCGAAAACTTACCGGCTCGGTTTTCGATGGTTCTGCATCAGGCATCGGGTTTACAGATAATAAAATATTGTAATAATGTAAGACAGTGGACAAGTAAAACACGATTAAACCGCGAATGTAAGACAGCCGTCGACTTTGATGGTTATTAAATTCCCTTAGGAGGGCCTCAAAGGGTTGACTTCAAAACAAAGCAATTATGAAATAGGGTAATCAAGTTTGCACAATCATTCGCTTGTTTTTGCTATCGTGTTCTGCGGACGCTAATGGCTGAGAGGACATTAGATTGGCACTAGTCTTTGAGAAGGGCGTTGAACTCTATATAGCACATTTTTAGGATTGGAAAAAGGTGAAAAATAAACCTGGTTAATAAATAACGGGCAGTGCTAGTCGCGATTGATGAAAACGAAATGCTTTGCTTTGTCCAAGACAAAGCATTTAATTTTGATTTTCACAAGCAATTCACAATAAGAATAATAAGGGCTCTGAAAGAGCTTTCAGTTAATTACCTTCATCAGAAATGATTGTGCACGTTCGGAAGCTGAGCCCACGATATTGCAAGTTAAGGAGCTTACTAGGCCAAAGCGGTTGTTCTAACTAACCGTAGTCGAGTAAGGGTGACAGCAATGTAATCAGACTTCGTGTTTAGGAGCCTGCTCCCTAAAGTTCCCAAACTCTGATTGTTCTGCCAGAAGGGCCTTACTGTGGAGCCCTGTGGTGAGCCCTGAGCACAAATATTGAGCTCTGAGTGCAGGGTGATGTAACGAATATGCTATCGATGCAGTCTGCGTAGACAACTGTATTATAATGTAGGTACCACACATTATAATATAGTGTCAGTTCAGTGTCAAGTCAGATTTTCATAATATTGTAACAGTCCAAGTCAGTTATGTCCTGTTGATTGCAAATATAAAATAATGTTTTGGCAGAATGAGGTTCAAACTAAAGCCATGGCATGGCAGAATATTGTCGTGCATAGACTGTTAATGGAAGAAAAAAAAAACAATTAAAAATAAACAGAGCGCTGTTGGGGGATGGGGAGACCGAAAGAATAATCGATAATATCGATAGTCGATAATTACAAATTACATTCATTTTATAAAGTTTGCATTTTAAAACTTATTTTTTATTACTTATTTGATAGAATCAGAAAAATATAATTAAAATACACATATTAGATCATTAGGAGCATAAGTATCATTAGGAAATATAATATATTAATAATTTTAAGATTATTGAATGTTGCTTACCCGCTTCACAAAGGTGGGTTATGGTTTTATTAGAAATTACGGAAGACGTATGAAATTAAAGTATGGTAGAATAACTTGAGTTTAGACATTTGAGTCTCGTTTTAAATAAATATATAAAATAATTAAATGATGGAAATAGAATAATATAATTAGAATTCTCATTTAGATCATTAAGAACATAAGTACTAATAGGAAACATAATGTAAAAATAATTTTAAGATGAGGTTATGTAGGATAGGGATGATTTAGGTTTTTAATTCATAGGGAGGGTTCATTTGTATAAAGCTCCTAAAAGAATCTGAGTTATTGCAACACAACGTAAGAGTCCTACCACTTCTAGACGATCATTGGCCACACTTCTTCACTAATCTACGTTTAATAGGTTTTAGGTTAAGAAATGAAGTAGGAAGTTTAGACTGTATATTCATAGGTATATTACTAGCGGAGAATTTAGGGTAAGCTGTAAATCATCGAGGGGGGGTGTTACAATATCCAACAGGGGACTTTATACATCTTTATACAGGGTTACTGGTAATTCACTGAAACTGCGTGATCTGCAGGTTCTGCTCATCATAATGAACGCGTTCGTGAACATGCCAGGTGTAAAACCTTTGAACCAAACCTTTGAACCTTCCATACAAAATAATATCTGAAACACAATAAATGACTAATAACCGATCTCTCACTCCCATTTAAATCCACATCATTATAGTTGACCTGTTCTCCCTATTCTTAAGTCTTCAGGCTGGGAGTCAGCCTGAAGATTTAGCCTAAGGCGAGTTAAGTGTTCACACTAGCGCCGCCACCTATTGTTTCGTCCATTGCCCGTGGTCCATTTTCCGGGACCGGGACGGTAACTTAGTTTTCCCTTTGGCCGACCAAGGTGGGCCAAAGGGAAAACAAGTTCCCGTTGTCCACCGGAATCTCCAAATGTTTATACCGTAGTTAAAGTTCTTATAACTACGGTAAACAAAGGATTTTTTTTAAATAATAAGAAATGAGTTTAATATAGTAATCGTTTTGTTTTGCATAGTTTAGGCATGATGATGATGCGAGTTTACTTTTGGCGACTGAACTCTGTTAATCTATACAAAACTAAACTATTACAGAGTGATTACAAAAATCAAGATAGGTTTCACAAACTGACCAAAAGATCTGTGACAATTCCGTTTTGTTACTATGTTTAACGTAATATAAAGAAAAAAATGGTGACGGCGATAGTGAGAAGACTTACCCCTCCTCAAGTGGTTTTCAAATTAAACTCGGGTCATTAAATACGTAGATTGATACTTAGATAAACGTTACCAACTTCAATATTTGTCTTGAGTCTAGACTAGACACGAGACCTATTACAAATTCATCCGTATAAAACTAAGCTTCGATCGTTTTCATAAAATCTCAGCACTTAGCTCACACCGAGCTCGCACCGAGCTCACTCCGGGCTCACTCCGAGCTCGCACCGGTGTGCTGAGGTGAATGCGATGTAAGTACTTTGTTGACTTTGAACTTTTTGTCACGTACTGAAAAGTTAAATTTAACAAAAAGTTACGCGAAAAACGTTCCTTTATTAAACGTTAAAAAAATAATATCTTTACGTTCTCTAAACATTTTACTTCAAATGATAACAGAGTTCTCGGTTCCTTGCTATTTGATTTTCTTTTAAAAACGTTTCAGTATTCCTGCATTCTGAATCAACTGAAAACATTCGCTAGTATCTCGGTTCACTTTTTCCGGACACAATAGCTCGTGAGTACTTTATTTGTACATACCTGCCTAAAATATTAATAAACTAGCTGCTGCCCGCGACTTTGCACGCGTTTTTCCGGGATAAAAAGTAGCCTATGTTTGATTACAGGTCTAGGGCTAGATCTATGCAAAATTTCAACTCAATCGGTTCAGCAGTTTTGGCGTGAATAAGGGACAAACATCCATCCATCCATCCAAACTTTCGTATTTATAATATTAATGTGTTATAGTTTAGTCAGTACCTACTAATAATGTCTTTTGAACTAAGAAATTACAATCAAAGAATACAAAAAATTAAACTAGTAATTATAATTAAAACAGTTGAGTTAACTGCAGACTATTGCAAACAGTCTACAGGTAGCTCAACTGATCTATATCAATGACCAAGACGCTGGCTGCATTGCTAATTAAATTATGGAATAATCAAGTTCGTCGCAGACGAGCCTCTGAAATGTCGCCCAGGGCCGCGGTCAGCGAGTGGCCCGTGTGCGGCGACCGCGGGCAGCCAGAACTTCCTAACTTAGTGTTATTTATTGGTAAAAACTTTAAATTGCCTCCGACCCAGTTCGCATTGAATCGAACCAATTCGTCGATTGCGCAGCGACTGAGAGCGATCGAGCTCTACACTCGATGTTTATTTATTTTTCATCAGATTCCTTATTTATCTTTATCCACATTTTGGAGAAACATTTTGCGGAAAATTTTAATGAAACGAAAGTTTTTGTGGGACATAAGTATTTTTTTAATGAAGAAATGAATTTGTACCATAAGTATGTAGCGGTTGGTGGTGAGTGTGTTGGTTATGTCGAGTCAAAGTGTGCACGCGCCTGAATAATATTTTCTAGCAATGTTGTTTGGGTGAGAATAAATGATTCTTGCAGACACACTGTATGTAATACAACACAGCATTAAGTTGAAACCTAAGTCAAGTCAGTCCTTAAATGAAATGGAAATCAGAGGTCATTCATTAAAAGCGTACCCTAGATACATCATTTTATATTGAAACGTTATATCCGTATGTATACCTTTAATACAAGGAATAATCCCAGATCCGGCTGCATGTCTTCGCATTAGTGCGAGCATGTCTAGCGCCTGCGCGTGGGCAGCTGTCAACAACGGCCGCGCTGATTGCACCACTTGTAAATTCATCAACTAAATTGTCGTGCTTTTGCAAACTAGACAACAGTCATTCCGCTTGAGTTATGAATTTGTTGTGAGAAAACATATCCCTTCCTAGCAGTTAACAAAAATAATAGAGGGAAGAAGGAAGTTAGTAGGTATTCAAATTCAGTATGTAATAATAAATCATCGGACAGCGCACCACTCAGCCTTCAGCCCGACCGACCGCCCAACAACGAACAGCGCACCACTCAGCCGTCAGCCCGACCGACCGCCCAACAACGATGGAAATAAACACTTTATGCAGAGTTTCTTGTCATTTTAGCGGCACAGAGGTAAATACAATTATAAATTCGAGACAACAGCTAGGTCTCAGGTAAAAGCCCCCAGCAATAACATTACCTCGTGCATCTGGCGGCGTGCCCACGCGCAGTCACGAGCGGCTGCAGTCGACTCTCATTGCGAGTAGAGATGTCAATGTGCAGATAGATTCCGTCATTTTTTCTACGTATAACAAATATAAGTGCCGTAATTTATCGAGTCAGTTGGAAATCATACCGCTATGTTTAAAAGAAATCGAACAAATTTCGGGATTTCGAGAAAGAACGCATGATCTCTATGTTACCCTCTGTCTGACTCTATCAACTAATTCTAAAGAGACAAAACTCGTTGCCACATCATGCCCTTTTCTGGTATGATAATCCAAAGAACCTTAAGACAAAAGTATAATACATATACCTGAAATATATAAATCAAATAAGTTCTTAGATGTAGGAGTTTTTACTCCTTCGAATTTCGGTTTGTTATTTAGTACCAGTATTTAGTTCGACAAAGTTCCGTCCCGTTCCGATCGCGCGCGGATTATAACTGTTTCTATATTGAATGCCGAAAGCTCTGCCCCAGCACTATGGCAGCGACAAATGACGTTCTACCCTGAGAACAAACGAGCTATTTGATACAGCGGCTTCGTGACGAGTCCGAGACTCACTCCAGCCTTGAATACGAAACACGGAGCCGAGTGCACTGTTGCTTATCTGCCTCTGTACTACATACCTAACATACACGTGATTCACTGAGATGTAGTTTATTTAGTCAGTATTGTCGCTTCATTCACCGAGGAAAACAGCATTAATGTTTTTTGTTTTTTGTATTTATTTGAAAATATGTAGCACCTTATGTAGCGAGGCCATGTCCAGCAATGGGTTGACAAGATCTGATTATACTTTTCCATTGAATACTTGCAGCTCTTGTGAGTGCTGATTGTATTCCTTTCACTTATAGTCTGTTTTACTTATGAAATGAATTTCAAATGTTTAATATTAGTAGGATAGACTTGGTACATTTGTCACAATTTTCATTTGATCGCCCATAATTTAGAAATTATTGCAGTTATCTGGATAAAAAGTGTTTTTTTTATAGTAAAATGGTCATTTGTCTACATATAACTACAATTTTAACTTATAGGATCAATTTGGAAGATAAAAAAATGTTGTCACCATCGTACCCATTTCCCCAGTTCCATTTGTTTCATTTGAAAAAAAAACAATTCCCATGACTGTATCCAATAGTCTACGGTCAAAGTAATTACTGCTGTTTAACTACTAATGTTTAAGTTTTTACGAGAAAAGATACTCATTACTCTATCTGTATCCATATCACAACAATCAACTCACGAAATCGAAGAAAAAACTTACTTTTCATTGTTAAAAAGTAATGTATGACTCTGCAAGCGGCAACATCGCACAAAGACTGTCGCAATACTGTGACAAACATTGGGACAGCCACGCCACTCCTTTCTCCCCTTGCACCCATCCCGGTACTCCTTATAGTTTCGCTAATAGCCGACTGTCACTACTGTACCCTGGCATAACTGTACCCAGTTTATCCTATCCAGAATCAAAGCGCGATAGGTACTCCCAGCGGTGATGTGAAGCTGAGAATACCTAACCAAAGGCTTGCTTACCGTTACCCTGAACATATTCTGAACAAGAATCGCAAACAACCTATTTAAATTATAGAAACTGAAAAGTTGTAGTACAAACGATCGTTACGTAGTATAATATGTGATGAGCTTGATATCCGGCTGGTTACCGGCCGGGGCTTGCAGAATTCCATTATGGATAGTGTTTCCGGCCTCTCCGTCATTCAACTTTGATCTACCTCATCTACCTCCACGGGTCAGTGGCGGTGTAGCGTGGGTTGATACCCGGGGCGGTTTTCTATGAAGGACCGCCCCCCCCCCCCCCAAAAGATATAACGGCGAGCGGAGCGAGCCACTGGAATTTTTTGTTACTTTTTCGGGTGGTCACAAACTACTTAAAAAGAGTATTAACAAAAATAACAGCGAGCGGAGCTAGCCCTGAATTTTTGCGGGGTTGCGACGGCTGAGAAAATTGTTAAAGAAACGAATGCAAAATAAATATCGGCAAGTGGAGTGAGCCGTAGCCTTTTTTGATATTGGTAATCATACTTAACAAGCCAAGGACGGTAAGATAATGGTCTCAGAACATTATTATAAGTTTTTTTATCGATTAACAACAAAATAGGAGACAACAATACACACTTTATAGAATTAACGGCGAGCGAAGCGAGCCACGAAAATTTTTATAACTAGGCTGTGCGTGTGAGTTGTTGTTGTCTTCCCGTGTATTTCGTTGATCTTGCCACCCTAAGAGGTGCCAAGATGGCACCACTCTGAGCTGCCAAGATGACACCCCTTTGAGCTTGGTACCCGGGGCGGACCGCCCCCCCCGCCCCCCCTGTTACGCTAGTGCTTCTAGTGGTAGTAAAATAAAAATAAATAATCCAAGAGCGGAAGAGACGTGTGACCACAATGTAGAAACCTTAATTAGGTATGTCAAAGAATGAAGTGTGATTTGAAGCTTCGCCTCAGTTACCTCAAAATCCTCATCCTCATGAAAGGCCACAAGCTGTGAATGGGCTCGGCGAGTGTCGGCGAGTGTCGGCGGAGTGGAGAGCTCAATTTGTTCACATTCAGAATCGCGACGCTGTAAAAGCGCGCCGTATCTAATTATCGTCGAGTTACAATCCCCTACTATGAAATTTTTCTGATTTACAGTTAAAAAATGTGTATTTTTTTACTACTGTTGGTTCCGTTAGAATGCACTCCCGCATTTCTTTTAGGGTAAATTGCATGATTCTACAATTTCAAAAACTGAACAATTGAAATCAATTTGATCCCCGTCTATGAAGAGACTTTAATAAAATCCATGATTTATCATTTCCCTGCGACACAAATGACAAAAAACCTAGACTTACCTTCAGATTCAGACTCAGCTTCACTCAATAGCTGTATTGAGTGGTAGAGACTTTGGTACCTATTATACTGTTTTTTTTTTTCAAGCTTGAAAATTTACCTAACACTTTCTTTTCTCTAGGGTGGTCAGATCAGCTCGGAGTTTCATTTAATTGCATCGTCAAAGATCTCTACTTAACTAGCAAGGGAGTTGGTTTTTTTGATAATAAATATATTTTTGTCACATGTAAAACTTGCTGGTTGCTTGATGCACTTGGAAAAATGCTACTACGAACAAAATGATTCATTGAGTGATAGTTTTAGTGACTTTCATTGTAATTTTGGTATTAATTTTATTTGACCTTTCATACCATATTATTAAATTAGTATTATATAAAACAACTGGCCGTCTCCCATTGCAACGCCATAAGTGGGGTACCTACATATTGTGTGTGACTATAATGTAGTCAATAAGTTTTGACAAATTGTATGTACCATAATATGACGATAATAAATAAAATGAATAAATAAATAAAGAAATAAAATGAAATGAAATAGGTACTTTCTGCTGAAAAAAGTAGACTATATTTTGTAGAAATTTTGGAAAATAGGTTAATTTTCCTTCCAATCCTGTTTTATTTCTTATTGGTCATTTTCACCCATAATCAGATTCAAAATTCTAGGCAAGTGTTAAGTCAGAAGGAACAACTAGTACGCCCCACAACATTGACTACATTCGAGAGTAGGTACTCGCCGGTACCTGCAGAGCTGTACTCGGAGCCGGCACACACTCGACGGCACTAACCGAGTTACAAGTGACGTTTTTAAAGCTTTTTGCCGCGCGAGCATTCGTTTGAAAGCTAATCAAGCTAATACTGCGTGTCGGCCCGCTCCACCCGCTCGGCCCGCTCGGCTCGCGCTGCCTGAGTTAATTCTATTTTACTATTAAAAAGGGTAAAGAGTGCACGCAGGAACGAGAGTTTATTATGATTGATTATTTTTAAATTGTTTTGTAAAACTGTTGCAAGCGTGGCTATGGCTTCTCCTGCTTGAAGTGTCCCAAAGGGTCTAGTTAGTTAACTTAATGTCATCCGTCTTTCTACTTCACCTTTTTCATTGTCAAGCAAATGTCATTCTCCATAGAGGCAGGGAGTCATCATTTCGGTTCTTCTTGGATGACGACACACCGCCCCGCGGCCCCCTGACGACACACCATCACTTTCCGTCGCGATGGTACAACTCTTTAATCAGTGATCCGCGGCGCGCATCCGCTCGACATTAACCACTGCTGTTTTTGTTCAAGGGCTATTTTTGTTCTTAGAATTTTTTGCTTCATTACAGCTCAGAGAGAATAATTAAAATAATTACTAGGGAGGACTTTTTAGTTTAAAATATTACGTTACGCTTTGATATAAAAGTAAAGGGTTTATTTTTTAGTCTGTTGTTAGGTAATTAATTAATTAGAAAGTCTACAGCAACATTGTAATAAGATGGTGAGATTTCACGGTGTTTGAGTTACTTTATTAAATTCAACAATAACACAGAATTAACAAAATTAGGGTTATTTTCAATAACACAGATATAACAAATTAGGATCAATAATGTCTTGGATTCCAATAACTCTTGAATATTTTAATCGTTTGATTTTGCGTTTTCTTATGGAAATAATGCATTGCACTGCTGATCAAAACGGTCACTGCGACCAAATTCTTATGACTACCCAAGAACGTATTTCAATAATAAGCATGTGAACTAAACAAACTCCGCGCCTCCGACCGACAGGCTGTTCAAACACAAGCATTAAAAGTACATTAGACAACGCTCTCCCCATTATCATCAGAGTAACAATGTCCCCAAATTGTGGAATCCACTGACGCGAGAGTATAGTACCTACTGCTACTATACAATATAGAGGAGGTACCTCGTACCATGCTGTGGATGATGTTATGAACTTTGGCTCGCGGTAGAAAAACGTAGACGGTGGAGCTTACAAACGTCTTTAAACATAGAAACTGATAAAATGAATCAAGTCTGAGTGATCTTTCTAGATAGTCTCTCGTTATTGCCGTATTGCGAGATTTTATTGTAGAGAAATATAATCAAAATAGGTGTAATCACATTTAAAATCTAAATATTTTAAATAGTACGGTCTCTTATTAAAGATTTCTCATTTTCCTCCCTTTATCATGCAATTAAAAGAATACTACCGATAATATCAAGCCGACTTCGTGGATAGAGCCATCACATAAAAAAACTCCAAAGCCGTTCCAATAAATGAAAAGAGAATTCTAATCAAGGGCGGCGTAACTTTAAATGAAGGTGAACATTTTTGAAACCTTTATCCTGAAAATTCACCGTTTTGATTTGGGTCGGAGGGTGGGGGGGGGGGGACTTATCAGGCATTTTAAACGACGCGCCGATACCGCCTTCCTCACCTGTTATCTGCATCGTCCCCGGGTCCTCATCGTTCACATATTGTTAAAGGTCCACCCTGAAGGACTATAAGTACTGACTTTCATAGCATATATTTATTGATGGGTCCTTCCCAACAGTGCCAATATACCTACCTCGATTAATAATTAGCTTTCAAAGTTTAAGTCTTATACCCAATGCAGAATGATGGCAGAAGAGAAAAACTTGAGTCACTGCTATGCCTGCGCTATCCTGGTGACGATCCTACAGACGTGGTTATCCAACGTGCTTTAGACTCTTCAATTCGATGCGAAGACTTGAAGTGAAGGAAGGTCTTTCCCCACTTCATCTTTCAATTTGTTACTTGGGTACATTTGATTTACACGTATTGTACATCTAGGAGTAATATTAGGTATTGTCTCCATATTTTATACGTCATCTGTTGTTGTTTTTATATATATGATATATGTAGTCGTTATAATCCGTCCCTGGCTGCTATCTCCCGTTCCGGCACAGAGGCCGCATTTCGCCGATACATTCGCTGGTTCCGTACTTCAAACGATTTCAAAAGCCATTATAAGCCTGCGAGCCCCCGACGACACCTTCCTTCAATAACTTATTTTATATTTGACCTTTACATTCAAATGTCAATGCTGCTTGGCGGCAGAAATACTCATAGAAGTGTACATCCCCGAGTTGCTTTGAACATTCAGCGTGTTGAGTTTTTAAATCCATAAACGTTTTGATGAGGGGCCTTTATTTTATTTGGTTTTGTTCGGAGGTCAATAAACACTTATCAATAAACTTAAATAATAACTTTCGCCTGCACATTTACTTTAAAAGGGAAGACTACTACTGAACGAATATTTAGACAAGGAGATCGATTGTGTTCCGGGGAAGGACGAAGGCTACTTGTTCAATAAGCTGGTGCGAACCGCGGGCAGACGCTGGTATAATATTTAATATCGAGTCGTTAATTACATTTTGTTTTGTTTCAGGTACCAATGTCGTAGTTCCCAGAAACATCCAAAAATGCTCTATTTGAAGCTAAAACAAATTTCCAATGGTAAGGCTGACGCTACGGTCGGTTGTTCAATCTATAAAAACAACACTTTGAAGGAGAAAAGTTGTCGAAGATACTGAAGACAAAGCACAGGTCTATCTAGTAATAGATTTGATTTCCAAATATGCTAACAAGGACAACATTTTTTTTTTCTAAATACACAATGCTGATTTTAACGAACCAAACTAAACTATAGAAACTAAAGCAAAACTGTGTGTACATAAGCCACAATCGAAATTCACTTTATCATTTCAATTTCAAAACTGGGTGTGAATATAATGTGTAGTTGAAACATAAAAAAATACTTTCAAAAAGTTCAAAATTGGTTTTTTAGGGTTACTTACCCGACCCGAAGGGTGAAATCGGGAATAGGGTCCCTATTGTAATAGAATCCGTGTATTCCCTGTTTCAGTAGGAAGATGTGTTCCTATTTGTTGAGGTGCACTTGGACTATTCTGTGGATTTTTTTAATAAAACAACATAAATAGCAACTTTACTAGTAAGTCAGTTAGGTACCAATATACATAAAGGTATTTTTATTTAATGTTGTTATTTCAAAGAGAAGAAACATTTTGTTTTAGTTTACGAACTGCTTTCAGTTTAGACAACGGTTTTCATTTACTCAATCCTAGGTGTAAAGGGTTACCGGGTGTCGGGATTCCTCCTGATATGTCAGAATTTTTAGGCATTTGTCAGGGTTTCGGGGGCTTTGGGAAATTTCCAGGGTTTTTGGTGAAATTAGAATAGGACAAACCAGTCAATCCAAGGGTACGTCTAGAAAAGTAAAAAGGGAGGGAGAATGTATTAAAATACATTTATATGATAGAAGTATAAAATACCAAATAGCATTACAAATATTGACAATTTTGAACATTTTAAATGTTTTATTAAACATTTCTTTGAAAGCCATGCGGTCTACAGCATCAATGAATTTATGAGTGTTAATTTATTACTGAGTACTATATTATTATAAAAAAAAGGGATTGTAATAATCCCTTTTTTAAAATAATATTAATACGGGACACTAAATGTTATAGTTATAGCTGCAATTTATTGAATTATTATTTTTGTTTATGAGAATTGTGAAATGATTTGATGTCTTAGTGAATATGATTTTTTTCTTTTTAAGTTGTATAAGTTCTGACTTGCCTCGTATAACGACCAATGTTATTAATGGTAAATAAATACAAATACAAATGATTCAATAGGACATAAGTAAGTAGGTACTAGATTATTGTTTAATTTTCGAAACAATAAAACGAATTCAAACTAGCAGTGCAACTGCGTGCGAAATATACCATGAAAAATGACGGCTCGCTTCGCTTGCCATTTCTTTAGTTTTGTCTTTCTTCACTTATACGAATTTTCAACGTAATGTTCAAAGCACCTGTTCTATTTTTACTTCATAGTTAGGTAGGTCCTTAAGTTTAAGGTCAATTTGCCCTCATACATAATTTTTTCGCGCCTGGCTTTGCTCTTTCTAATATTTATTGCTTCTACATCGCGAGGATCATTATGCATCGATATTACCGCTAGTGAAGATAAAATTCCTAATTTAAAAAAAAAACAAACTTGAAGTTTAAGCTCGCCGTAAAATGTCAGTTACTTAGATATCCTTCTTTTTGTCAGGATTTTTCCAGTGAGATATCTGGAATCCCTAGGGATATACCCCTAGGTCGTGTTTATGACGTGTGAGGTACATAGGGACTTTCAAATATTTTAGACGAAGGTGGCCTTGGCGTAACTTTTATTAGGAAGTTTTAAATTGTATTTTGTCAGAAAAAACCAATCCGAAGTGATGGCTGAAGAAGCAAGCCTGGACGAGGCTAAGCCGGCTTTTGCGCGGTTATCCGGTTCAACGACGTTATCTCGATAATAATAATAAAAATCAATATTGCCTGAACAATTTACAACGTATGACACTAAATAAACCTACATGCATAGGCATACAATATAATGGAAATTACTAAAAACTAAGTAATAGATATAGATAGATAGATAGATAATACTTTATTGTACCACACAAACACAGAAAACAGTACAGAAATAAATAATACGAGAAGTTGAAGTACAAAGGCGGCCTTATCGCTATGAGCGATCTCTTCCAGGCAACCTTGGGATGGACTGGACAAGATAGAACAATAAAGACGGTGGCACATGGAAAATAAAATAATATAAAAGAAAACAAGGACACTTACACTACATACTATAATACCTACATAGAAACATTATAATAAACTTACATAGACATAAAAATAAGGTTGTCTAATTTTTTACAATGATAGATAATGCTGATGAAGCAGTTTTTTTAAATACAGGGAGTGATTTGGCACGTCTGGTGTCCAGGGGGAGAGCATTCCATAGACGGATAGCTTGTACAGTGAAAGATTTGTTATAGAAAGTTGTAGTGTGGGCAGGGACTTTTAAGATGAGGGTTGTAATATTACATTAGTAACTATAGCTTTTTTCAGGCATCGACGGCACAGGTTTTTATATTTTTTAACGATAAGGTCACTCCAGAATACCGAATTTAAAACAAAACGATGTTTTGTTGTTTTACTATGATCACAGATGTGACCGAATACAGACCTGTGGCCATTCTGTCGACGGCAGCGAAGGTCTTCGAGTCGGCTGTGCTGTGCAGCGCAGCATGCAGGAACAGGTGTCGGCTCAACTGTCCGACGCGCAGCATGGTTTCCGGCCGGCACGAAGCACCTCCAGTAACCTCCTTGACTCAATGACCTTCATGCTACCGCATGTCGACGCAGGGGTGCAAGTCGACGCCGCCTACTTCGACTTCAAAAAAGCATTTGACTTAGTCGACAACGACATACTGCTTCGGAAGTTGGCGACGATCGGCTGCACAACCAAACTGTTGCAGTTCTTCGCAAGCTACATGAGGGATAGGCAGCAGTATGTCGACTATGCGGGATGCAAGTCGGAGGCCTACTCTACCTTAACGGGTGTGAGTCAGGGAAGCAATCTGGGGCCGCTGGAATTCATCATCATGATCAACGACTTGCCGACAGTCGTCAGTCGTCGAAATGCTTGTTGTTCGCCGATGACCTTAAATTACTCTTGCCGATTACGGACGACGAGGACTGTGAACGCCTTCAACGTGACGTGGATAGGGTGGTGGAGTGGAGTAGGGTAAACGGTCTACAGTTTAATACTAGTAAATGCTCTATAATTACTTTTAGTAGAGCAAAAGCACCACTCCACCACAATTACCAGGTGAAGGGTTTACAGTTGAAGAGAGTCGACTCGGTGAGGGATTTGGGGGTTCGTCTGGACGACAAGCTGCATTTCCGAGTACATGTGGTCAACATCTGCAAGAAGGCCTTCAAAACTTTAGGATTTGTACTCCGTCAGACAAACAGCTTCACAAACCTGAAAGCAGTGAAAACGCTGTACGATGCTTTGGTTAGAAGCCATCTGGAATTTAATGCAGCGATATGGGCTCCACACGAAGCCAAGTATAACCAAATGGTGGAGCGCATACAAAATAAATTCACTAGATTTTTATATTTCAAGCTCTACGGTATATACCCTTTCTACCCATTGATGTATCCAACCTTGTTTGTTATAGGCATGGTTGGATACAACAAGCTGGAAGTAAGGAGAGATGTAGCGCTTGCTCTATATCTTACCAAAGTGTTTCGAGGGTTGATTGCCAATCCGGACATTCTGGAGGAAATGCGGCTAAATGTGCCGGATGAATTTTTACACCGACGGAGGCAGCCTACCCTATTGGCTGTACCAAGGGGAAGGACCAACCTCCTAAATAAGGCACCTTTGACGCGCGCCATACGTACGCTTAATCTGGCAGCCGAGAGGGCTGACCTGTTCCACTGTCCCCTGAGCGAATTCGTTAAAGTTGTTCTATTCATTTTATGTTACTGTTAAAGATTGATGATGATATTTATTGAATTTTATGTTAATTTTATGAGTGGACGAAATATTTTTATTTGATTCTAAGTTGTTATTAGTAGTGTATGACGAAAAATTTAATTTTATTGTAATTTGGCAAAAATTGTGTGGTTTTGGATGAAATTCGTATCTAATTTATTATTATTGTAATTTAGTATAAATAATGTAGGTCTGGTTTGATATAACATGACGATTTAATTTTTATTGTAGCTAGACAGATAAACTTTTAAAATTGTTAAAAAAATAAAAAAACTGATTTGTAAGGAATAGGTACTCTATTAAATTAGGTATATAATATCCTGTAAAGATAGATCTACATATTTTTAAATAAATAAATAAATAAATAAATCTTACAGAGTAAAACTACAAAGATGAGTAGAACTAGGAACATAGATTACAAAACAAAAGATGAACTTGTTGTGAACACTGCAAGTGCGTGTCTCACATGATGGGTAGGCCTTAGCTGATTGCGTCGTTCGCTCGGTGGTCACTTATTGAACAAATATAACAAATTATAGCCTCGGCCACAGATAAGATAATACTATACTCCTCGGCTATAGGTGTTAGGTACCTCTGTTTTTGCATTTCTATGGCACTGCTTCCTCTTCTAAACCACAAATACCTATCATTAATCCACAAATGTTAGATTTTTCGAATTTGGTACTTACCTGGTTGGTTATTTGTCATACTTTGGGGCTAGATGATGCTGTGTGGATTGTTCAGCATTATTTATCATTTTTATTTTTGATACCTTCAAATCTGGCTAACCGTCTTTCTATCGCACTCCCACTTCCCCAGTGGTCCCTCGCCGCCACCCGCGCTGCTCCTAATTACTCTGACACTGCCAGGACGACTCCAATGTTATTAGAATCTCTTCCGCGCGGACGGATCTGATTGGAAACCGGCCTCGTCCCGTAAATAAACAACCTTTGTCAACCAGTATTGTGAGCTGGAACACCTGCTAAAGCCGGAATACATACCAGCCTCGCAAATCGCACATAAGCAATAACTTCTGGAATTTTGAATAATTTGTAATCTGAGGTTTGACATTATGGCTTCCGTCCAAATCAAAAACTGCTTGTCAGTCTTATTTATTACTGTAACGCTTTTCGCTTTCGTGTTTCATAGACGCGAGAGCATACATACATAATATGTATATATTCCGAATGAGCCCAACAACCCTTTCGGACTCTACAAACAAATGTATTCTGTTGACTTGCGACACGCCGTTGTGTGCCTTGCATTTGAATTAAAGTTTCGATTAAATTTTAAAACGAATTTTACATGTGTGTCGATTATAAAAGCTCTTATTATATTAAAACATCTGCCCTTACCTTACAAACCAAAATCTGACAACTATAGCATAAGCATATATTTACCCAGTCTGAAATTATGTCAACAGAAGAGAAATACTCATTGCAAGTCAAGAGAGGTTCATAAGCAAGAGGGTACTTACTTCATTTGTGAAACTGTTACTTAATTTTTTCTGGAGAAAAATAAATAGTTTATTTGGTTGAAAGGTAAATAAATTATACCGACGGGACATTCTCACACATCTTTAAGGTTACGAAACGAACATGTATTTTATCTTTTTGTTACTATTTGTGACAATATAATTCCAATCTAAATAGATGACAGTTTATAATCATTGAATTTCCGATTGAAAATAACTGAACAACACACTTTATGACAATGGATACTAACATAGAGTTTTATAGCAGCAGTAAATAAATATATCGTTCCACGTTATAAACCAATGGAGACGTATTAATTATCGTCAGTTCATCCCTTATCCTTTTGACGACACAAATGTTCATCGTTGGAATCGTTAATTGCTCGCCGAAGGACCTTTTTTATAGAATCGAAACTAAAATATCGATTTAGGTATTTTTATTTTGTTTTTTTATCGTGTAATTCTTATTGGATTCATTTCATTATTAGAATTTTTTAGCATTATATTGTTTTCATAGTTTTTATGTGGCTAGATCACGCTTTGTAGATTGTGATCATATGTCAATTATAATTTATTTTTTATTGGACTGATTTTAGGTACAAAATAATAATGTGAAAGTGAACATTTCAAATGTACGAATGAAATAATAAGGAGCTTGGCCGGTGGCCAGCCGCCGCCGGCACACAGCACTTTCTCCTGCCCACTCGGCTTCAGTTCTTGCACATAGGATTGCGTCTATTTCAGACAAATTACGATTGCTTCAGTTATGAACTTCCTGTGGATATTTTAAGTAAGAATTTCATTAATTATCTTTATAAATCCAAACATAATATCGAACTAACACAACTTATTGATTAAACAAAATATCAGATTGACAAGTAGTTTAAAATTAACTGTTTTTTGAGTGCTTGATGATCTACAAAAGATCTAACCTTATTTATTTTGGTTTTTCACTCAAAAGTATATAAGGAACACACAATAAAAATGAAACAATTAACTCTATGTTCATTGTACAGTCGGTGAAATTGCAGCGGGTCGTCCGGCGCAGGGCGGGCGGGTAGTGCGTACCTCCAAATTCAATTGCCACCGCGCCGCCGCGCCGCCGCGCCGCCGCCGCGCGCCCGCCGCGTAATAAATCCACTATTCAGATAAACTTCCGCAGAAAAGAATTCTAGAGTATTCTAAAATAGCGCATAAAATTCAACTGCGTAGTGTCAAATAAAGCCGAACGTGGTTATTTTTTATGTTTTTTTTCATCAATCATATAATATTGATCTGTAGTTATTTTTATCTGTAGGTAATATTGATGTCATATTAAATTTCAAGTTAATATCTTCGGTAGAGATGTTCAAGAGTGTAAAAAGGATGGAAAGAGCGAGACCGTAAGGGTTTCTTATCCGAACGAAACCCTAAAAAGAAACTGACTCCTTAGACATCCTTGTCTATGTATGTACCTAAATTTGTTGTAACCAGTAACTCTGAAATGGTGAAACTTACAGAACCAGAGCGAAGCAAATTGGGACGTGGGAGACGAAATTGTTCATTCCACTTCGTCAAACTAATTCTCACCGAAAATACTAGGGTTAAATTTCATTAAAGTTTCACAACGTTATTTACCTAGCTCATGTAGATGTACTGAACACTAACATTGATATTCTCGTACCTTTCAATTAGTAACTATGTATTGGAAGTAGAACTTACAGCTGTGTGACAGAGCATAGTCAAAGGCATTACGTCACAAACTTGCCCTGCCAGGGGATGTGGATAATGGTAAAGAGATTAGGCCTAGCATTGCATTAGCGAGCTCGACCATCAGTCGGCAGTGGGCCGCCACAGTCTTTGTGCGGCTAGAACAACAGAAGGCAGTCCCGCGGGGCCGCTGCGCCGGCCATCTCGTCCATCGATCGTGCCAGCGACAACCAGACGAATCGCCGAACTATAACGATATATTCACGTATGACACTGTATCTAGCTGTGTTGTAAGTATGAAGCGGATGGTTGCTCAGTGCATTAAGTAGATTCTTGCATTAAGATAGTGCATTAAGACCTTCAAAGTTTTTGTAAAGGTACAAAGCATTCTGTAAACTTTTAGCAAACGGCGAAGGGAAAACTTTTTGACTACGATAGCCAGACCTCGTCTCACGTGAGTCTCGTAAAAACTCATCTTTGATACATTCAATATCACATAGACTTGTTGCACCCGAGTGAATGTGACCCTTCTCCCCGAGACACAAAGCCCTGCACTCCTCGTCTATACAATAGGAGCATCACGGGCAGCGCGACAATGCGCTCAGTAACGCGATACTGCAGGTGGATGATCCCGTATTATTGAGATGAGAGCTTTTCGACTCTGCAATTTGAATTTTTAAATTAGCTAAAAAAATTCCTTATTCATAACTAGCTTTCGTCCCCGGCTTTTCACGCTTTTACGGGATGAAAATAAGCATAAGGTCGGCCTAAGATCTTTGCCTTTATTAGGATCCGTTACCAGTTAGGCGTGAAAAATAACAGGCAGACATAGCTTATTTTTTGTAATACGAGTATTATAATAAAAGGATACAACTAAAAGTACAATGCCTCTTAAAAATGAATCTATAGACTCCTTTAGTGTCTTGGTGCATTAGTTTTATTGGTCACACAACCAAGCAAGACAAAATATTCTGATCAGAACAACGTAGTAAACTTGTTGGGGAAGCTTATGAATGTCTTTAAAAGGTTGAGTGCTCGCTGAATGCACTTGCGCATATAAAACGCGTCAGTATGTCGAGCGACAATGCCGTACCTAAAGACACCAACAAAGACAATGTGTCGGAACGACACGGGCCACGCGCGCCTGCTCACGCCCATTCATCCACGTTGAATGCAAACCACAGCAGCGCTTAGGATTCAACACAGGCTTTCATTTTACCCTAATTAAGCCATATTTTGTTCATTTTATACCTGAGGGGATTCTAAAGTGTAGCCATGTTAGTAAAGCCGGCATCGTTCCTCGATATCCCAACGGGCGTGGTGTTGCATTCATGCAGGCTCGCTCGGCCTCGACGACCACCCTCCTGACATTTGCAGCCACTATCTTGAAACATGAAAGGGAAACCATTTTCATCCTGTAGATAAGGGATGCTTATAGTTTAAGTGAAATGAAATGGTTGGTATGTTATCGTGTGATTGCCGAATTGGAATCTAAAAGTACTCTGACTGACTAGCCCGCCGCCGGAACCGGGCCGCGCGTCATTCCCCGTCGTTCAAGTGTCAAATTATATTCCAATAGGTACTTTATTGGTAGACACAACCTTTGGTTATTCTTTTTATATGGTCGTTGCAGAATGTTTACAATATAGGAGGATCCATCAACATCAATGTCGAGAAATATGGTTAAACTGTTTGAAATAAATTATAGTTTAAAAAAACTAAAAAAACACGATTTAATGGCCAATCGAACCAAAAACTAGAAAATATTTTTTGCTGACAAAGAACCACCTCACAACAAATTTATAATAAAATTTAAGTTATTAAGAAAATAATTCAATTCAGAGTAAAAAGCGTGGGGTGCATTTTACTGCAGTTCATAACCATCCTCTCATAGCAGATAGTTGCCAATAAGATGATTGTAATATTTAAAAATATCAAGCACCCCACGCTTTTTACTCTGAATTGAATTATTTTGTTAATAACTTAAATTTTATTATAAATTTGTTGTGAGGTGGTTCTTTGTCAGCAAAAATTATTTTCTAGTTTTTGGTTCGATTGGCAATAAAAGCGTGTTTTTTTAGTTTTTTTAAACTATAATTTATTTTTCATTTTTTAGTCTGTGACAAACTCATATATTGGGGAATTAATTAATTTAATTACAATTTAATTAATTAATTTCAATCGCGCTGGCAAATCCATCAATACATAGTATAAAACAAAGTCGCTTCCCGTCTGTCTGTCCCTATGTATGCTTAGATCTTTAAAACTAAGCAACGGATTTTGATGTGGTTTCTTTTAATAGATAGAGTGATTCAAGAGGAAGGGTTATATGTATAATACATGCATAATATAGTAGAGAAACACTGATCATTTTAGAGGTTTCTAATGTGATGTCGTAAATAAACACATTTTTTTGCGCTTACATTGCAAACGCTGGCTGAACCCTATGAGATAGAACAAAATAATGTACTACAGTATTGTACATCTTAAAAAGGTCTACAAAAAAGTCCACGATGG
>JAPQVW010000548.1:0-25062 GCA_028535905.1 Quercus berberidifolia | reverse complement strand
ACCATGGTTTTGAAACATGTAGACTAGTACAATATTTTTATAATGGTTTGACTCAAACAAATCGTAACATGATTGAGTCCATGAATGGTGGTGGATTTTTGAGTCTTATGGATGATGAGGCATACAAATTTATTGAGAATTTATCAGAAAGCTCACAACAATGGGATTTTTCTAATCATAGAGAGAGATCTGTCCCTACAATTAAGAAAGGTTGATTGTATGAAGTCAATGAAGATTTAGACATAAAAACTAGGTTGGACAATCTCACTCGTAAGGTTGAAGCTTTAGCTTTAGGTAGAGGGATGAATTCTGTCAATCAAGTTCAAAGTGAAACATGCTCTATTTGTGCGAGTCCTATCCATACAACACAAATGTGTCCTTCCACAGTTGGTTACCCTAATTTTTATATTGAGCAAGCAAATGCACTGAATAATTATGGAAGGCCACTAGCTAGTCCATTTTCAGAGACATACAATACAAATTGGCAAAATCATTTTAATTTCTCTTTGAGGCAGAACCATTCCCCCACAAATATAGGTGGACAACAAGTGCATCAACAAGGTCAATTTTGTCCACCTACTCAAGCATTTCCTCCAATTCCTCAATCAACACCTCAGTTTGTAGCATCACCAAGACAACAATCATCTTTGGAGGAGTCTCTCAAAACTTTCATGCAATCAACTAGCCAAGCCATTCAAGAGATAAGAAGTTCCACCCATTTAAATACTCAAGCTATTTCAAAGTTCGAAAATCAAGTTGGCCAATTAGCAACCCAAGTTGGAGAAAGGGAAAAAGGAAGGTTTCCTAGTCAACCTATATCTAATCCAAAAGGACAGTATGCAATTAATGGTTCTTCTAGTTCTACTCATGCACAAGAATCTGTTCAGTCTATTACTACCCTTAGGTCTAGAAGACAAGTTGATAATCAAGTGAAAATGCCAGAAGTGGAGGATAATGAAAATACTGTGTTAGAGGAAAAAGGAGTTCATAGTTCACATGATGATCATAGAGAAAAGAAGGGAAACTATACCTCAATTCCAATTCAGGATCTTAGTTCTTCCCCTCTTGATAAGAAGTATGTTCCTAAAGCTCCATTTCCTCAAAGTTTAATCAATCCTCAGAAAAGTGCACAATTTGGAGATATTTTAGAGGTTTTTGAGCAAGTGCAAATAAACATTCCATTTCTTGATGCAATTCAGCAAGTTCCTGCTTATGCCAAGTTTCTAAAAGATCTTGTGACAATGAAGAGAAAGAAAAATGTCCCTAAAAAGGCATTTTTGACTGAGCAAGTTAGTTCATTCATTCAGAATAAATATCTAGTGAAATGTAAGGACCCAGGATCCCCTACAATTTCATGCAAGATTGGGGATTGTCTCATTGAGCGAGCTTTGCTAGATTTGGGGGCAAGTGTGAACCTAATGCCATATTCAGTATACTTACAACTAGGTTTGGGGGAGTTGAAACCCACAACCATGACACTTCAATTAGCTGATAGGTCTGTGAAAATCCCTAGAGGTATAGTTAAGGATGTGCTAATTTAGGTGGATGCATTCTATTTTCCTGTTGATTTTGTTGTGTTAGACACTGAGCCTACCCTAAATGCCAGTACAGAAATCCATGTCATTTTGGGTCGCCCTTTCTTAGCCACATCCAATGCTTTGATCAATTGTTGGAGTGGTGTGATGAAGATTTCTTTTGGGAATATGATTGTTGAGCTTAATATTTTTGACATAAGTAAGCAAGTACTAGACAATGAGGATATATGTGAGGTTAAAATGCTTGGGAGCCTCGTCCATGATACGTTCCTACAATCAAGTTATGAGGATCCCCTAAAGGCTTGTTTAACCCTTTTTTATTGCAATTTGGATATTGAAAAATCAATTGAGGAGGTCAATGCATTGTTGGATTTTGTTCCTCTCTTAAGTACTGATAGCTGGCATCCAAAAGTGGTCCCTTGTCCACTTTCTTCATCCCCATTCCCATCTATTGTAGAACCACCAAAGTTGGATGACTTTTGGGAACACCAATTGATAAGTATACTTCAAGAGCATAAGCAAGCTATAGGTTGGAAAATTGTTGATATTAAGGGTATTGGTGCTTCTGTGGTTTTGCAAAGAATTCACTTGGAAGACACCGCAAAAGCTTCTCAACATGTTTTTGACCCAGGTAAGTTACAATATCATTGGACTAGTCCATTCATAATATGCATTATTTATCTCCATGGTGTTGTTGGGGTTTGGATGGTCCTGTTTATCAAGATTGATCTCCAGTTGTGTTAAATCTTTTTGCCAAAATAATAATAATAATTATTATTATTATTATAAATAAATAAATAAATAAACAACTTTTTCTTGTTCATTTTCTGATTTTAGATTAATCTTTGTGTTTATTTTTTTGCTTCATTTTATTTTCTTTTGTTCTAGCTGATATTTGATAGAAATTAAAATTTATACCAGTCAGCTTGATCAGGTACGTCTCCTCTTTCTTCTTATCTTACTTTTCCAACTTAATTTTCTCATGTTGCATATTCGTATTTTGCTCTCTTTTCTTTCAAGACATATATTTGAGAGTATCATTTTTGACAATGAAGAAAATGTTTGGTTTAGGTTTTGGGGGGATGTATATAGATTTCTATCTTTTTGTTTTGTTTTGTCTAGTTGTGTTAAAAAAGAAAAAAAAAAAAAAATCTTTTGCCTAGCTTGAGGTTTATGTTTTGAGTTTGTTATACCACTCTTGCTTAAAGAATTTCATTGCTTTCATGCTCAATTCATTGCACATGCATGTACCCACTCAGACACAACTTGTTTTTGAAGGATAAAAATAATTAGAAAATCTTGATGATAACAATGTGGAGACTGTAACCCCTGTGAGTTTTGAGCCAATCATTATTTTTGGAGGGTTATTTATTGTTTCTAATCTTAAAGTTCATTTGGAAGTGTGTAGCATATTTCCCTTGTTGTAGTCTCATTGTTCTTTCTTTTGGCCGAGAAAAAAAAATTTTTATGCCACACTTGAATCTTTTGAAGTCATTGATATTGAATGAACTATACTAGTCTTTGAGAGATGAGATTAGGCCACTTTTGTTTACTTTGAGCCATATATGTGTTTTTCTTTTTTGATACATTATTGCTAGTCACCCCGTTGAGCCTTTTAATTAGCCTTTCTTTCTTAAAAGCCCTTATCCATAGTGTTTCAAGATGGAATTTGATCAGTTTGTTTCAATGTGGTGGTTTGTGAGAGAATTCAAAGAAGAAAGAAAAAAAGAATTCAAAAAAAAAAAAAAAAGGTGTCAAAAAGAAGAAAATAAAAAGGGTTCTCATCAAATTTTGAGAAGTGAAATGTAAGGAAGGAGTACTGCTTTGAAGAAGAAGAGTCAAAAAAAAAAAAAAAAAAATTGTTGAATGGAAATTCCAAAAAGAGTTGACATTCCAACTAATCTTGAAAACACTTCTTATATTTACCTTCACCCATTTTTATTTCATTCCCTTTGCTTTTACCCTATATTACATCCTAATGAAGTCCTTATTTGATCTTGAAGATTGTATAGTTCAGATATTGATATGACTAAATAAAAAGTGTGGTATAAATTCTTTTTGGCATCCTTTCATGAGACTACTTGTTCTTTCTTGATTAACCGTTTTTCATGTGATTTATATGTGAGGTGTTTGATTTTGCTTACATTATTCCGCTCACATATATTGTTGAGAGTGTTACACCCTATTTCAGAGTGATTTCATTTGTTGAGTGATAACACTGGAAAGATTTGAGTTGAAGCATACTTTCAAATAGAGATTTGAGTCAAGTTTATTCTAAAACTAAGAGATGTTTGGGTTGGCTACCACTTTTCACTCACATTGAGTTTTGATGGCATGAGAAATTTCTTTAGCATTTGTAGTGTTTTTGAACTTGAACTAATCCTCTTTGCAAAAGGCAATCGAAAAAAAAAAAAAATTGATTTTATTTGTTTTGTTTATTTTAGTATTCATTCTCAAAATTTTGTGGGTATATTCCCTGCAAACCCTCATGAGATTACAACTCGTCCACTAGTGTAAGCTAGGGGTTTAAAGGCTTGTTGCATACGCTAAATGCAACCGAAAATTCCAACGAAAGTGGATTAGTTAGGATTTCTTTTTTCTTTTTTCCTTTTAATTTCTTTGTTTTGTTTTACTCTTTATCTATTTTGCTCGAGGACTAGCAAAATGTAGGTTTGGGGGTATTTGATTTGCGTTGATAATAGCTTAATTTTGCATATTTATATCATTGTTAGAAAGTATTGTCATACTTATTTTGAGTTAATTCATGCATTTTATATTTTGTTTTGGAATAATGTTGAATAATCAATTTTGTGCTTAATTGAATCTTATTGCATGAATTTGTCTTTTGTAGGAGAATAGAATTAAATAAGTAGATTTGTACAAAGAAGAAAGTTAATGGACTTTAATTTTACAAGGGTCATGATGAAGTTAAAGAAGGCCAACACAATTAAATTTAAGTCCAATTGGAGCAGGAAATCAAAGAAAATTTGCATCAAATCCAAGTCCAATTCGGATTAAGATTCCAGCCTGCACATCAGTTAGTATTTTTGATATAACGTTCGGCTCAGATGTCCAATTGAGATGATTCAAGTTGGGCTGGAAAGTTAACTTAAAGGGCTACAAATTTGTAGTTTGCCAAAAGTCCAAATTTAGACATTAAATGGGCCGAAATCATCGGATAAGTGAAGCCTAAAAATCTGGGATTTTTTCCAAACGGGAATTCAACTTGTAATAGGATTTCTTGACCTATTTAAAGGCTTTTTAGGGCAAAATTCAGGGAGGCTAGTGTTAGGGCTGAGGGCTGAATGCATAGAGAGCTGCGGCTGTGGCTACCTCTTTGGTTTTCTTCCATGACAGTTAGTTTTAATTATTTGTCTAGTTTAATGTTTAGTATTTTATTTTTTTTGTTTTCTCTCAATTACTATGAGTAGCTAAATTTATAATTAGGGTTGAGGATGAAACCTTGTTAAGGATTATCAATCATATTTATGTGATTTGATTTTTCCTACAATAGTTGTTCTTTAATGATTTAAATTGTTCTTGCTTCATATCAATTGACTAAGATGGGATTCGAGATATGAGTTCAATCATGTTTTTCTCATGATTTAGGATTTATCTTAATTAATTGAATGCTTGGTTTATTAATTCTTGATTACAAAATTGGATATCGCTTGTGATTTGTCTGTCAATGGATACAATTTATGACTTGATTTTTAGAATTTGATATATCTTGTGATTTGTTTGGCTACGGATACAATTGATGATTTGATTTTATACTTAAGAAGCGAAGAAGAGCATGCTTTAGATTTTTAAACATAAGTTTTAATGATGATATTTTCCATGATAGCAAGATTGATTTCTAGATTATCATGTAGTGGTTGGGAAAAATTAATGATCATAAATATATGCTGATATGACTTACAAGGCGGATTCCAAAACCTTAATTCCTTTCTCTAGATTGTTTTCATCTCTTTATTGCTCTATATTATATCTTTGCTTAGTTTAATTATTTGTTTTGTTTATTTAGTTGCAAACAATCAATTTTTATTAAACTAGATTAGGATTAATTTGGTTAAGGTTTAATTAATTTTCCTACGTTCATTCAAGTCCCTATGGGTTCAACCTCGTTCTTATTAAACTATATTCGGTACGGTTCGTACACTTGCGAGTACTTTAAAATTTCACAACATACCCCTTAAAACCTTCAAAATGATTATAAAAAAAAAAAAACCATGAAACCACTAATATGGGCTACAATGATAGCAATGATAGTAGTGACATGGTAGCTAGTTCTAACAGTGGTAATAATATTTTCCTATATGGATTTTTTCTCCCTACATGGAATTTGATCCTAGGATTTGAATCCTTGAAAATTTCAAGTTTTGAATTTCACACTATTTTTAAACCAAATTTCATGTTAACACAAATAAGAAAAATCAAGATTAAAAATTCTTAAATTACGACTTTAAAGTTAAATCACAGGAAAATTTTCTCATCAAAACATAGCATTGAAGAAATTAATAAATAAATAAAAAGCTTTCCAATTATTAACCCCCCGTAATCCATGTTTGCCTTTGCACCACATCTATTTTACTTTTTGACCCTTACCAAAACAATATTAGAGAGTAACAACTATACAAAACTTAGCACTGAAAAATCAATAATTTTTTAATAATACTAATAAGGTCAAACCGAATTCAACTTTACAATGGGTTAATTTGGGTCCTTCTAGTATTTAATTAGTGATACACTTTTTTTTTTCACGAATAAAGGAAAATTTTATAATGCTGGATCAACAAAAGAGAACGGGGATTAGGCCGAGGCCCATCTTTTTCTAAAGCTTGGGCCAATAGGACTGGAAGACAAGAGATGGACACCTGATTCAATTACAAAAGAATAACCCGCTCACGCTCTCTATGTTAGCAAAAGAAAATAAATTAATTAAATAATTATCAAAAGAACTCGCAATTTTGAGAAAAGAGATTAGTGATACATTTGTTGAGCGCGAGAAATGGTGTATACCCTTCAATTGCTCAAACCCACGATGGTTAAAGATAAATGGTTAGGGAGATGGGTTATTTTTCAGATTTCTCATTGTGGTTGCACAATTTATCTACTTCTTTTTTCTTTTTATTATTATTTTTTTATTTTTTCTTTTATGTCAAGTGGTTATCAAAAGGCCTACAATCTGATGATGCTAAAAATCGTCAGTAAACTATACAGTCCTCATGTGCTTTAAACAAAACCTGCACACCAGTATAGTACTAGCCGAAAACCTTTTGAAGGTTAAGTTAGAGAACTTTCATAACTCTAGAGGGGCAGAGTTGGAAGAAATTATGGGTACCTTGATTTTTGAGGGCTTGGAGTTTTTATAGTAGTGTAGAACTGACTTCTATTTCTTGGACAAAAAGATGTTTTCTTATGAGGAAGATCCTAATAAATGTACGGGATTCTTCCCATATAGGGATTCCATTGACCAGAGTCAATCATAGGGTGCAAGATATTTCCATATAGGATTCCTTGGAATTTACTTAAGCCATGTGGGTGCCACGTGGCCTTAATATTTATCGGCCTTGGGCTCGTGTACCTAGAATCCATCCATCATGGAGGATCATCGTCCACTATAGGGGACCATCCGTCATGTGATCTCTCCATTCAGTACCTCAATCTGTCGTCTTGTTTTTGATCATCTATTAACTCAGTACCGTCACCTATGGCAAGTTTGTTTGAACGGGTCCATCAACTTTAACCTTTATCCTCTTCACAATCTAAGAGTTTGTACTCCCATAGAATCCGCAAGTAATGTGAATAAAGTTTAAAATGTTGAGAAGGATGATCATGATTTTGAAAAGTTGAGGACATATTTAATGACCAAGGTTTGCCAAAATCTCTACACATTTGTTTCCGACTCTTGGACTTGGAGTGTAAAAGCTTTTAGGATCAATTCCTCTTCAAGAATTCCCTCTTTAATTGTTTATGAGGATGCCATCTGGATGGAACTTAGCATCTTCATTCTCGATGATATGTGTAGGAAACTGTTGTTAACAAAATAAAAAAGGCGATTTTGAGGCATGTCTACTATTTTAAAGATATTTATAGATAATAAAAAGTTTTAATTGAAAATATCTTAATTCTTCATTTGAATTGGCACATTTAAAAAAAAAAAAAAAAAAAAAAAACATTATTTTTAAAATTGTACTTGGTTAATCTATAGTTTTCCAAAAAGAATTTGTCTTTTAAAAGTTAGTTATTCTTGTATTAGAGTAGTACATTCTCAGCAAAAAAAAAAAAAAAAATGTATTAGAGTATTACAAAATAAGATCCAATCACGGTCCGATCTTGATGAAAGATTCACATGCAACGTATCCTAGTACCAAGTGCACCACATGTGCATGTTTGTGTCAAATATCCATAGATTTGACTCTATTAATTATTTGTTGTCACCAAAAGAAAAGTAGAAGTTTCAACCGGTGTTTGTGTAACTTTTTATATACCCATCAAAAGTTCTGTAAAACACAAACTTATTTCCATCCGCTTCCATATCACAATTTACACTTGATTTTTAACAGATAAAGAAAGAGCTGTTAAGTAGTCTGTCTCAATGATAATTTTCTTTATATGTACTAGCAAGCAGTAAAACTTGCCTCAAAACCCATATTTCAGTTATATCAGTAACATAGCAAGTGCTAAGGTTGAATGTGAAACCTGTTATCCAGTTACCTACCTCTTCCCTTAATAAACCTCCAGTAGCCGTATTTTTGGGAACCTATAAGCTGCTATTTATATTGAGGTTACACTTGACTCTCAAAAAAATAAAATAAAATATTGAGGTTACACCAATGACCAACCCGAAGGAGGAAAAGACCCAGAAATCATTCCTATTATGGAAGAGGGAATCGTAGAAGAGTTAAGAAAACGAAAGTCCTACTAAGGCTAATAAGTGTACAGACTTTTATTTTCATATAAAAAAGTACATCTTTTATGTTTAATGGTTGCTGATATGCACAATTAGTGACATATATACTTTAAAAAAAAAACAATTAGTGACCTCTATATTCCTAGTTTTCTAATGGACCAAATTGTAGCATCGAAAATACGGCATCAAGGGAATGGTAGAGAAGGGGGTAGGATCAAGAATTCAAGATTGAGCACAAGATTATACCAGTTTTGTTTTCGAGAAGTATATTTTTGTTGGCTTAATTCAGTGACAAAGTTGTTTTTATTGTGATTTACTTTTAATATAACTTTTTGGGACTTAATTGTAACTAGTGGATGTCTCACGTGATGTGCGTATTCGTTATTAATTAGTTATTTTATGATACTCCTCTCTCTCTCTCTCTCTCTCTCTATATATATATATATATATATATATATTAATAACCTAAACTGGGAGAAAATCAAATTAGATTTCAAATTGGAATTCAAATATCTCATCTAATTTAAACTTTTAAATTTTTGTGTCAAATGAGTTAATCTATATATATATATATATATATATAGGTAATGTTTAGAGAAAATTTATTTAGAATTTGAAATTAAAATCCAATTTTGCGCCATGTGTCTAAATTTATATAGGGACCACACCACAATTATCCATTTTAGTTTGTGTCATGTGTCCACTTAAGTTTTTTAATCTTAATTTGTGCCAAGTGAGTTAATAAATGCAAAATACTAAGAATTTAATATTAATGAACTATAAAATTAAAAAAAAAAAAAAAAAAAAACCAATCACATATACTCAATAAAAATCACCACACAACAAATATCACACCACATGTTCTAAATTATTAATAATTAGAAAAAAAAAATGATCATAAGTAGTATTAAATTTAGGTAATAATTTTAATATGTGATTAATTACATTTACTTTTTTATTTTTTAAAAAAATTGGCTAATTATTTATATTTTTATAATAAAAATTGTGTTTAATTTTAAACGTATCTATACATATGCATATGCTACATGCTATTTTAAAAAAAAATAATTTGACTAATTATTTATATTTTTATAATAAAAATTGTGTTTAATTTTAAATGCATCCATGTGTTTGCATGGGTTAGATGCTAGTTTAGTGTAAAAATTGGATTTCAATTAGAGTTTAATTTTATGCCAAGTGTCCCATTTAATCTAAATTTTCTAAATTTTTGTGTCAAGTAAGTTAATTCAATGTAGAAAAACGAGGAGTCTAATATAAATAAACCTAGGTAATATATATATATATATATATATATATATATATATATATATATATAAACTAAAGCTTAGAGAAAATTTGATTAGAATCAAAATTAGATTTTGCCTTTGTTAGCTTTCATACAAATTAAATTGTTTAGATTTTTGCTATTATTATTTTTTCCTAAACTAATGAGTGTGTAAATATATATATATATATATATATATATATATATATATATATATATATATATTTTATACTATTTTTATTTAGATATTTTGTATGTGAAGATCTTGAACGTAACAAACCGTAATTGAGCTAAACAATTCCATGCACTTGTCCCTGTTCAATTTAGGAGATACTATTAAAACAATTTATTATTTTATTTAGTGTTATATTTAGTACAATTTTATGGACAATGATAGTGAATTGATATCGTATATGTAGCGTCCAATAATGATTTTCAAAATTATACACATAACAGCAGTGTAATGAGAAACTTGGCATAACCAATATCATAATTATCATTAGAATTGTAAGGAAAAATTATTTTACTACCTCCAAATGTCCTGGTCAAACTAATGTCCTATATATTTGATAACCCAAACTAACATCAATAATATCATTACAATTCATCATTCATGTGCATAAGTACGGGTTAAATACTAGTTTGTTATGATGTTTGGAAAATTAATTTTGATTATGTATTATGTCACTAAAATATTGAAGAAAAAAAAATTGTAATACAATATATCCTTAAGTAATCATAATTAATTAGACCCTAAAAATGCCACTACGTGCCTATTGATTTTTTTATTTTTTTTATTTTTTTTTTATCAATTGTAGATGTATACTTGGTTCTTACATTTGACGTTTTCAATATAAAAAATCTTATTATTTCTTTTTTTAGGAAAAGAAAACATGTGAACTTTTGAAGGCTGAATATCTAATATTTAAGGTTTATAATTTTTAATTTGCAAAGCTAAATATACATGTCAAGAGATTAAAAATATAACAACAATTGAACATAGAAAATATAAAATTTTACTATTTCATATCTTAAATTTAATTTTACATATATCTAAGTACCTCAATAATCACTTACAAAGGTTAAGCACTTCCAAAAAAAAAAAAAAAAACACAAATAACAAAATAACACATATAAAGACTTTATGTCTTCCCTAAACATACCTTTTAGAAACCCCAAATATCGTTGATGCATTGTATTAAGTTTTGACAATGTTGTTGAGAGGTTTAGATCATATTCACCTAAAACCAAAGCCAGATTCATACCCTTCTTGATACTAATTTTGTATTAAGTTTTGACAATGTTGTTGAGAGGTTTAGATCATATGCAACTAAAACCAAAGCCAGACTCATACCCTTCTTGGTACTAATTCTCTCTCTCTCTCTCTCTCTCTCTCTCTCTCTCTCTCTCTCTCTCTCTCTCTCTCTCTCTCTCTCTCTCTCTCTCTCTCAATATTTTGTGAAATTGGAATCTATAAAATTAATGTGAAAAAACTAACATTGAATGGAAAAAAAGCTTTCATTTTTGAAATTAATGAAATTAAAAGTGGAAGAGTTCAAGAAGTTGGAAAACGGTTGGAACCAAATCTCTTAATTTTCTGCATTTATGGCTTAAACTGGTAATTGATGAGAAGATGGGGTGAGGTGAAAGGCTAAATGAAATATTACTCATACAAAGCACCACATGGCAGAACCTCATACACTTCCTCTTGAGGTCTCTGCTTATATATATATATATATATATATATATATATATATATATATTGATTGATTGATATTGATGATTTGGGATAGATGTACTTGAGCCTCTTCTTCACATTTGGAAAGCTGCATGGATAGAGATTTCGCGACCTAGAGGACACTAGGAGACAACCTAGCTAGTCCGCAGTATCCACGTGGTAGGTGGTCTAGATGAGAGTGTTGACGTGCACCACACAACCACCACACGACCTTAGGGCATGTCTAGGTCGCGAGTTGCGTGATCTTTGTATGTACTTTGCTTCCTGGATTGCACCTAACCAATGCACACTTGCCAACACATATGCTACTGTGAGGCGTGGCAAAGGCTTCTGATAAGGGTGATACAAACCTTAGAAATCACAAGATAGATATTCAAGAGAAGCCATATTGAGTGTAAGAAAGGAGAGAATCTTTTTTTTGAGAAAAAAACATTCCATCCTCTCTTTTCCATCTCTTTCAATATTTGATTGAGATTTTGTAACCCCTTTCCTCACCCATAAACATAGACCTTGTGAGTGAGAGAAAGTTTATGGAAACTTGAGAAAGCCTAAACTGCAAGTAGTTTAAGTTAGTGCAGTTAGGTAGTGCAATTAGGTGTTAATCAATGGAGTTAGTTTAATACAATCCATGTGTCAGTCACTAATTAGTTTATGCATATGTTAGTCACTGACTAGTTTATGCTATAGTTTGTTAGATTGATCCCACACTCTACAGAGTTAGTTATGTATGTATATATTGGGGCTTGTAATAAGAATCAATGAATCAAGAATCATAATTTCCATTTCATCAAAATCTCTCATTTCTTGTACTCTGGCTTTCTACATATATCTCTGTCTTTGTATTGCTTTTCAACCGCATTCAAATTCAATCTCTATTGGTGGTGTTTCCGTTGGCATTTCAATGGAGATTCTTTGATAAGCTAGATGAAAAAAAGACTTGCTGAAGTTGATTGCTAGCTGGAGCTTAGAGAGCTCAAGTACACAGGGAGAAATAAGCTTAGAGGGTTTATGTTCATCTATGTACTATAACTATTCGTTCTAGTGGAGATTTCCGACGGGTGGTCAGGAGAGAGGTTTTACGCCCAGTGCTCGGGTTTTCCTCTTCCTAAACATGTTTTGGTGTTTAGTGTGGTTTGCTTGCCTTTCCATCTATTTCCTTTACAATACTATATTGCCATGCTTTGTGTAGTTTAGCTTGTTTTGTTTGGAAATTGGATAAGTCATTTATGCTTGGACTAATATGTTTAGTTTAAGGTAAAATTGATTAAGCCGTAAAAAGCTTGCTTTAGGGTTCTAAATACTTGCTAGGGATTATATAGCACATTTCAGTTTAGATTTGAGATAGTTTCTAAGGACTCTCTCTCAATAGTCCACATCTTTGGCAAGTATCTGAATGGCAAATTTGTATAGCAAACGTAACTGAAATTCAGAATTGGGTAAGTCTATCATGAGAAGCAAGCCAAATAAAATTCTTTAATTTTTTAGGGCATTTTAATTCCAAATCCGTTTCCATTATCCACGTGAAATTCCTCTTTCTCAATCTTGTAACAAATCATAGGCTGACTTGAAGGAAAAGTTACCATTGGAAGAATTGGTTCAAATAACATCATTTTGTGATGTAATTATGGGCAAACACCACATTGTTACGTTTACTGAAGTGAGAATAAGCATTATTTGAATCTCAGAGAGAGATTTCATTCATTATCCTTACTCACATCACAAACGCTTTAAGAATTTCCTACAGATGTCGGATTCTATGGCCTGAACTGCCCAGCCCGGCTCATGTTAGAGATATGGGTTCCATATTCTGCCCCAGCAATATGTTGCTAGGCTTTAAATTTCGAGGAACTAAACAAGCAGGCCATGAGTTTAATATATATATATATATATGTATGTATATATATAGAGGTTTGATACAATTTGATTGCTCCATGATGATTACTCTTTCCCATCAAACTAAGATACTAACTGTGCTTCTTTTTTGGTGTAGGCTGGCTCTGATCCAAGGTCCCTTACTCGAAGAGCTAACTACAACTTACATGAGTTTGATGCTTTAGTCCCCCTTTCACTGGTCACTATTGTATACGGTATAAAACAATGGATTGATGAAAATTGTGTATGATATATTGGGTCTGTTTGGATAGAACTTATTTTGCTGAAACTTAAAACTGAAAACTGAAAACACTGTAGCAAAATAATTTTTAAATGTGTGAATAGTACCATGGGACCCATTTTTAATGAAAAAGTTGATAAAAAATGTAATTTGTGGGTCCGTGAACAGTGCATATGTGCACTGTTTACTGCAAAAAGTCAACAATTACGGTTACTGTTCATTGAACAGTAACCGCAATACTCCAAATGAAAACGCGTGAAAAAAAAAAAAAAAAAAAACAGAAACACAACGCAACGTAGGATAAGTCCAACCCAAACACACACATATTATATCAGAAAAAGATAAATAAATAAAAATTCCATAATAAAACAATTTACCACATAAGAAACCGATTTTTAATTATTAAAACCCAGTATGCTCCTTCCATTTGACTTGTTCCAAAAAGTATGGTTACAGATACTCAATTACATACTTTGAGTTTAGAAAATGTTTTAGACACGACGGTAGAGCCGTAGGGCGTAGAGGCCAGGAGCATTTACTCTTAGTTTTGGTTTAAACTTTAAAACTATAAAAGAAGAACAAATTGGTTATGTGAAGACAAACACTAGTGTTAAGGGTTCACCTGAAATTCAGAAATGTATTTGTGCTCCTTCACCCTAGTAGTTAGCCAACAAACACTAGCTACATACATTGAATTTCCGAGATAACTTCATGAGAAATATTTGTTGGTGAAGAATTAACCTGAAAGGCATTGATGTAAAATAGTTTGATTATTTGGTTTAAGTATCAAAAAATTTATATGCCATTCTTTTGGTTCTAGCATGTCCAGCCACCAAATGCTATTTTGCCTCCTTTCTTGTATCTTCTACGGTTTTAATCTGTTCGACTCTCTTTATCACTCCCATCTCTTAAATTGCTTCTCTCCTGCTAATTCAAGAATTTTCATGCAAGGAAAAATTAATAGAATCTTAAGTGGAGCTCTCAAAATTGGCCTAAGAACTGACTCCCAGCAATATCAGATGGTTGTTATTAATGTGTTAAAAGTCCTCACGTGTATGAGAAGTGTCCTTGTGTGTTAATTAGTGGCTTTTTGTTAAGGCAAATTTTGGTGCGTGTAATACAATGTTAGTGCGTAGAAGCCTAGAGGTAATCATGGAATGCAGATCTCGTGGGAGTATCATGACATTGAGTTTCACAATTGAATATGTTGGGTTAAAATAGTTTCACCCCGGTTAATTAATTCAATTACTCAAGTTAATTAATTAGGTTAAATTATATGCAAATCGTGAGGGTACTAACAAATCACCAAATAACTAATATGTAGTAGAAAATAAATTAATATGGTTATTTGTTGACAAATGGGGAAAAACCTCTCGCAAAAAAAAAAAACTCCACCGGATGAATTTTAGGTCTCTACTCCCAAGAATCCACTAATAAAAAATCAAGCGGTTACAAGTATGACGAATCTTATCACTACCCTAGCCTATCCCAAAATACAACTTACAATTGAACCTTTGCTCCAATACCCAATTGGACTTGATATTGTAATAGACTTTTTTCTTTTGTTGCACAAATCTCTAATTTGTGACAAACTCCTTTGCACGGATCTCAGTACTTGACTAACTCCAGCAACTTGATTGATTGTTGTTGGTTGCAAAATTCTTCACTTTATAAATAATGAAGATCAGGAAGCACTTAGTTACAAAAATGTAAGGCGCACAAACGCAGTAGCTTCTCACATAATGTATGAGTTCTAGGTCTCTGTTTTCCATATTTGATGACTTTTAAAATAAGCCTTATATACGGCTAGGGTTGTAAGAAGAGAAATCCTAATCATTCAAGTCATCATGAACCTTTCTAAAATTGTAGATCTCGATAGATTGATCTTGTGTCGAGCTTCTTCATTAATCTTCAATAGCAATATCTGTTGAGCTTGTTTGAGATTTAAGGAAATAGCTTTTCTTCACTTGTTTCTTGGATCAACCTTCATGTCTTTAAAGATACCACTTGATATGTTTAAAAACATACTACTTGATATATTAAACCTAACTTAGATCTACCAAATTACAAGTAAAATGCGTTTTATCAAATGGTTAGTCAATTACATAGAAAATATGACCCTAACAGAATAGAAGGAAACTATAAAAAGGTAGTTAGAAGATAAAGTCAAGATTTGTGGTGGACAGTGTAAGTCAAGAAGAATAATTACATGGTAAGAATATAGCTAAAGACCTTAGCCCAGAAAAGGTAAAAGTGCAGATGAGATTACAATCATTTATGCTAATTGTAGATTAGATGAGATCAATAATTTGTCAATGTTGTATGAACTATGAAGGCTAAGCACCTGTATAAAATGAAAGGCAAATATTAAGTTGAGAAGTTTGGAACCTCCTAGTCAATGTTAGAAAGGAGATTGGATACTACTGTTAGTTCGCACAACTGGTTTGTAAATGTAGATTGTCATTGTGGTTATACTAGTTAAGTGGCTGTTTGGATATCACAGTAATCTGATGTAAAGTGCTATTTTGTATAGAGTTATCCTTATCTTTCACGAATTCCTTTTTTCAGATTCACTTCTCAAAACTATATTGTTTTGGATATTGATGGGGGAGTATCAGAACTTTTAACTCAACAAATCAGACTTGCATTGGTAACAGTTGCTAATCTACTTTTTGTGACGCCAGGGATGTATATTAGTGGGGGCCTGGGGGGTAAGTCACTATATTGGAGGCCAACAAATGATGCACCCCCTCTTACTTGGGAGAGTGAATGTAAGAACTGTGGTTAAAAACCGAGGTGAGGTAATGGCATCTATACAGGCTCCACTTGCTTCGACTGTTTTCTTTCAGGGGGTAATTTTTATCGGTTTAAGTACAGAGTTTCACCATGCTGGAGCAATAACTGCACTGCTACATACTCGATGCCTATACAAAAACTGAAGCTACATATATTAACATACATCAAGACAGAGTATACTAGAAGTCTAATAACCAAAATTGGCAGGGAAATTTTATCACTATGAGTAGCCACAAGAGTCTTCTTTTATATAAAAATTGCCTCAAAATGATCAACCCACAATGACATAAATTAGAGCCAGACAAACTAGGCCATGATTATTACACATGGATCCCTCACGCTCAAGAAAAAGTTTCATTCCTTTGAGGTAAAGCAAAGTGAAAGTATGAAATGTTAAAGACAAGAACTTCCCTATGAAGTCATCACTTGAACTATTAGCTCTGATTTGTTAAAGTATGTCACAGTTTTTTCTATTCTTTTCCTTGTTTGATTTATTGGACTCACTTGCCTAGTGATCTACTGAATACAGGTGCTGATATCTCAACCAAACTTCAGGCAGCTCTCAGATCCTTGTCATTTCTTTTGCCAATAATTAGCTTTGCTAGATTAGGCATTACCTTCTTTTTCTTCTTAATAGTGAACAAATTAAGATGCCGTGTGCCTGGTGAGGCAGACTTTCGAGCTGCTGGTGAGGCAGACTTCTGAAACTTGGCTCGCCTGGATGGAGTAAAACTGGCATTACTTTTCATAGATTTTCTATGCAATGCTAGTTGCAAGTTTTCAGCTTCTGGATTCTTCTCACATTTCTGTCTCCGGTTTTGTAATTCTCCCTCAACAATTCGCTTTGCAGAGAGTGACCTCCTTGCTCTATAGGACTCTTGTTCTTCCTCCACCCTTACCTCTTTGATTTCTCTCTGAGCTAATTCTGTCTTCATCAATATTTCCTTCTCACTGGCCTTTAAAGCTTCAGTCCATGCATCAGCAGCTGCAACCTTTTTATCAGCAATTTCCTCAGCCTGAACTGCACGCCCAGTTAAATACTCATATTCAAACTTTGAAATGGTAATCTTGGAACTATGCTGAGTTGCCAAAGCCCTGGCTGTCATGGTCTTCTCAATAAGAGTTCTCAAATTCTCAAGAGCTAAAGATTCTGATGATTTAACCACCTCGAGCTTTTCCATGGCAGCCTGTAATCTTTCCTCAGTCAAGTCTATCTCAGACTCAGTTTTTTGAATGTCTGCCTTAATGGTGGCAGTTTCTGCTGTATTAAGCTCCTTTTCTTTCTTTGCAGCCTCTGCTTCTGTCTTAAGCTGCTCAAGAGTGAGGGATAGATTAGACAAAATTGATTTAGCCTCTTCCTCAGCTGCAGATACAACTTCCAACTTGGACTTGGCTCTGAGAAGCTTCGAATTGAGATTCTGAACGGTTAAATCAGTCTTTTCTTCTGTTTTCTTCAACTGAACTGTCTCTTTTGTAACATGCTTTAGTTCATCTCTTATAATATCCATGGAGGTCATGAACTGAAAGCCTTCTTCTCTGACCACAGCCAATTCTTTTTTCGCTGCTTCCAACTCTTCTGTAATTGATTGCAATGAAGGTGAAGTTCCTAATTCTTTCCCTTTTTGAAAACTGCCACGGCTCAAGCTATCATTTCTCTGAACCTTTGCTTTCCTTTCTTTCACTAGCTTTAGCTCCTTTTGCAACACATGAACATCAGACATTGTCGAGGTCAATTTGGCTTCAAGCTCTTTCGATTGGTCAATCTCTTCAAAAATATCCTTCATCTTCTGCTTAGTTTTCTCCATCGCATCTGAGAATTCAATGGCTTCCTTTACTCTTTGAGCTTCTATCTCTCCAAACTCTTTCAAAGCCTCAATCCGTGCCAACTCAACAAGCACTTGTTCTTCATTGGCACCCCCAATCTCCTTCTTAAGGGCTTCAACAGAGTTTAGATAAGACAACATTTTCGAACTTGAGGCTTTAACTTGCTTCGCCATCCTCAATTTCTCTTCCAAAACATAAGCCATGTCAAACTTAAGCTTACCCAATTCCCGTTTCACAAATTCCAATTCTCTCATCACTTCTTCATACTGATAATAACTCTCAATGTTCCTACCAGCCAATGCCTTTTCATCACAACTTCCAGATTTCTTTAGCATCTCAACGTATTGCATCTGTGCCTTTGCCTTTGTGTTCAACTCATCAGTTAGTACAGACAGATCTTTCGCTGTCTTCTTTGCATTAGAGAGCTCAGATTCCGCTTGAGCTCTTGCTAACTCAGCAGCCTTCTTGCTCTCTTTGTATCTACCAATGTCCCTTCTTGCTATATGGACTTCTCTTGCTCCTAAAGATGACTTCTTTAACAATTCAGAAGAAAAAGTTAAGTTAGAGAATGCAAATGGATGATAGTGTATAAAATTAAATGTAAATGGTGAAATGGGGTTTTGACAGTTCTTTGAAAAATACCTCTGAGAAATCCATCTGGGGTTTCTTTAGTGAGGGACTACCTTCAAGAGCCTTATCTCCATATAAATTTACGGCTACTTTAACTGACCCAGTTGTCCTTCTGTTATCGAACTTTGCTGTGTCCATTTTTGCCTGTTCCACAACCAAGAAGGTGAATATTATACGTACTTGCTCAGTCTAGAATTCTTTAGCTAAAAACTAAAATCTGGGTCTGCTTCTAAATAGAGAAACTATAGCAAAGATTTATATTTTACTATAAAATGCAAGCAGTTTCAACGTAGTCTTCAGATTATGGAAGAATGGTATTAACTATTAAGAGACACAAAGTAGTGTCAACATATGCACAAAGTGCTTACCTGAGGCTGAGAATATTTTTGGATATAGTGAGAAGAGAGAAAGTCTTGTTTGTAAGATGAGTGTTGTGTTGTGTTACATAGGAAAAGGTTAAGTTTCAATACGCAATCCCAAGAAAGAAAGGAAAGATAAAACGGCAAAGGAGAGTGAATGCTTATGATTGGCTGACATAGGTTGGAAGTACCGCTAGTACCAACCATACGAATATGATTATTCCCTTTCCGGCCTTTTAAAGAATTGTTTTGAAATATCTTCCTTTGGACCCTCTTTGAAGGTTATTGGAAAGCTCCTAGTGCTAACGAGAGTAATGTTACCGACCAAGCATTTTTCACAGTAAATTTCATGACAGTTGTTTCTCATTTGAGTCTGCTGGTGACACCGTTTCATTTTATATCATTTTCATTTCGAAACCTGTTTCCAAAAAAAAAAAAAAAAAAACAATTCGAAACCTTAATAGTTGGTGAAAAAATTTGTGAAAAATTTATAGACTTATTGAGTTCTAAATTACTTATGAGAAAATTTGTGGATACGAAATTTTGTACTATAACTCTAATATAATGTACCGACATTGTGAGTGATAAAGAAAAATTGATAATCATGTAAAAGTGAAACAAAATCTAACTCCAATCACAAGTCTCACGAACAACAAAAATCACAAACTCTCATCAGAACAAATTCACAAATAACTCAAACCTGGCTGGCTTGCCAAGGCATGAAACTTGCTCGGCTTTCCTCCCTAAAATATACTCCCCTCCATCGGCGCAATCTTGGGTCTGGATTGAGACATCAATGATTATTGAACTCGTCATTTTCCCTCTTTGTTCACACATTCAGCTCATCAATGGAAAAGTTTTTTTTCAAAATACAAAAATGAGGGTTTCAGTGTATTACAAGGATGGGTGGGAAGGTAAGTCTTAAAATCTATATATCACGTATGTTAAAATTAAAATTTGTAGCTCACTTGTCTTATTATTACAGTAAACTTACATGAGGTTAAATCCCTTTTCATCTTGTCTATCTATGATTCAAAAGTTGCCACTTTGCTCATTTGAAATTAATTCTATTAGTCTTTTGTAACCTACCTCTCCATTTGCCGTTAGAAAACATTTTTTTTAGACGAAAATAAACATAACAAGGACAAAAAAAGTAAGGGTTCGAAATTTTGTAAATTAGAAAAGCAAATTCAACTTCTCAAAAGATTGGAGGATTGAAAAAGAGTTTGTGTTTTTTTTTTTGCATTTATAACACACCTCTCCTTTTCCTCTCTCTCTTCAATTTGATTAAAATCTCAAACTAATTCTCTAAATCTGATTTTTTTTTTTTTTTTTTTGGGTAGTTTGACTCCTAGAAATCCAAATTTTCATCATTTTAATAGATTTATTCAAAAAACTAATTTTCATTGATTTTAACATATTCATTCCAAAAAAAAAAAAGTGCAAACTTAATAAAAATACACAAGAAAAATATTGTTCTGCATTACCAACAAATTGGTAGAGGCTTTTCTGTATTTATATCTAATGTAAATTCAAGATACAACAAGGATAGATATTGTACAGATAATCTAAGTTGAATTCAAATACAAAAATCAAATAGAGATAATGGTTCTAGTTTTAGGTATCTTTATGTTATCTCTTCTATTTGAAGGTGATGGTAATCCTTGAGTCTTTGAATTTGAATGAGTTTCATCTGTTGATAGTTGGGCATTATCCTTATATGTAACAAGTTGTAATTAATGGCTATGATTCAACGACCAATGAGTTTTGGGTGAAATTATTACGTCCGTCAAAGGACTGCTGAAGTGCTCCTTCTGGTGGACCTAAAAAATAATGATAATTACTTATTGCCCCCATCAGACAGTCAAGGATCAGAGAACAAAGAACAGAGAATGGGAAGAAAGGGAAGAAGGATAAACGACACAATGATAAGTTGCAGTTGCAAGAGGATTAGATCAGTAGTTAAACTATAAGTAGTTTAGGTGTTAATTTAATTCAGTTGTATCACACATGTTGTAACTAATCTTTGCACATGCAGTAACTACTTCCCTCATAATTTGGTATAAGTTATGCTCTGTTTTGGGGGTTTAGGTTCCTAGCTTAGATGTAATTGTATAAAGCTCTAATTCTGTACAGATTCATTCATTACATCAATTAAAAAAAGTTCTTCATCTTTTCTCTCTCAATTTCTCTCTTTGTGTTCACACATCTTTTCTTTCCTTCGTCTTTACTTTCTTACATGGTATCAAAGCTCGAACCTCCATCAATGGCATCGAATACTCAGACTGGTTCATCTTCCTCTTCTCAACAAGAATTGTCTCCAATGGAAGATCCACAAAGGCCATTTTTCTTGTATAATGGTGAAATACAAGGTGCAATTATGGTTACTCAACCATTAACTGAGTATAACTACCCTACTTGGGCCAGAGCAATGAGAATGGCTTTGGATGCCAAAAACAAGTTTGGCTTTGTTGATGGTTCTATCAATGCTTCAATGGCAGTCACACCACTAGAGAAGCAAGCTTGATCCAAGTGCAATTCGATGATCTCCTCTTGGATCTTGAATTCAGTTTCTCCTCATCTCACTGCTAGTGTGATTTACAGAGACACAGCATTTGAAGTATGGAATACTCTCAAGAAACGATTCTCTCAAGCCAATGGACCAAGAATCTCTCAGCTTCAAAAGCAAATCTCAACTATGATGCAAGGTGCTGCTACGGTAACAGGTTTCTTTACTGATCTTCAAGCTACTTGGGATCAACTATTAAATTTCAGGCCTTTACCATGTTGCTCATGTGGTAAGTGCACCTGTGGTGTGAATGATAAAATCATAGTCTTTCAGCATCAAGATTCTCTCATGCAGTTCCTAAATGGCTTGAATGACTCTTACTCTCAAGTCAGAACACAAATCCTCATGATGGAGCCTAGTCCTTCCATTGATAAGGCATTTTCCTTAGTGATTCAAGAGGAAAGGCAATGGTGTTTAGGTTTTACTATTGCTCCTTCAGTTGAATCAACTACTCTTGCAGTCAAGAATCAAGGGTTCAATCAAGGAAATTCATTTCCAAGGAACAATAACAAGAATGTCAAAGGAAACAATGCAAAAGAGAGGCCTGTATATAGTCACTGTGGGAAGGTTGGTCATGCTATGGAGAAATGCTACAAACTAGTAGGTTTTCCTCCTGGTTACAAGTAGAAAGGTCGAGTGGCTATGGCCAATCAAGTCTGGTTGAAGGTGATCAAGGCAATTCTGATATTCAGTAGGTCAATTCCTTCCCTTTCACTTCAGAGCAGTATCAGCAACTGATTTCAATGCTCAACTTTCATGCATCCACATCTAGTGGTGCTAATGATGCCTTACACTCAGCCAATTCTGCCCTTTCAAGTAATGAGTGTAATGCTTGGTCAAATTCTGTTTCCTTAGACTTGCATTATTCAGTTTTTGCTGTTAATCTTGTCAATAAGGTTGCTTATGGTAATGATGTATGGGTTCTTAACGCTGGGGCCACAGACCATATAGTCCATTCTTTATCTTTTTTAACACATATCACTAGTTCCATTTCAACATTTGTTCAATTGCCTAATGGTGAAAAGGTTACTGTTACACATATAGGTACAATCCAAGTTACTTCAACTTTGATTCTTGAAATGTACTATGTGTTCCCTCTTTCACCTTCAATTTGATATTCGTTAGCAAATTGACCAAAACTCTATCATGTTGTCTTGTTTTTCTCTCAAATTTGTGTTTCATACAGGACCTTACTTGTTGGAGAATGATTGGAGTGGGTGAATTGCGTGACAATTTGTACCTATTGCACACTACATCATCTTGAAGCTTCTTCAGTTCTTGAGTCCGTTTTTCAATCTTTTGTTAATTCTGTGTCAACTCCTAGTGTTACTAAGCCATATCTTTGGCATATGAGGTTAGGTTATGTCTCTGATAATAAGCTTCATGCTTTACACAGTTATCTTCCTGATGTACATACTTTTCATAGTAATAAAAATTGTGTTCTTTGTCCAATTGCAAAATAGAAACGACTTCCATTTCCTTCTATTAATCATGTTTCAGATAATGCTTTTAATTTGATCCATTGTGGGGACCATTTGCTAGGTTCACTCATGATGGTTTCAGATACTTCCTTACCATTGTGGATGATGCCACAAGATCCACTTGGGTTTACCTCATGAAATCAAAATCTGACACTAGACCTTTGCTAATCTCATTTTGTAACATGATTAACACACAATTTCATACCAATATTACGATCATTAGAACTGACAATGCTCCTGAATTCTTCATAAAGGATTTTTATGCTAAACATGGCATTATTCATCAACATTCATGTGTTGCCACTCCACAACAAAATTCAGTTGTGGAGAGGAAACACTAGCATATTTTAAGCATTGCAAGAGCATTGAAGTTTCAATTTAATGTTCCTATTTCTTATTGGGGTGAATGTGTGTTAACTGCTATTCACATCATTAATAGGTTGCCTTCTAAGCTCTTAAATCACAAAACTCCATTTGAAAAGCTCTATGGCAAACCTCATTCTTATGCTCATTTGAAAGTATTTGATTGCCTTTGTTTTGCATCCACTTTATCTCATAACAGGTCCAAATTTGAACCAAGGTCCTCTTCTTGTGTTTTTCTTGGTTACCCCTTTGGTGTTAAAGGTTACAAGTTACTTGATTTAACTACCAAAAGGATTTTTGTCTCTAGAGATGTTCATTTCCTTGAAATTGCGTTTCCTTTTGCTTCACCTTCTCATTCTTTCTCACCTCACACTAGCATCCCTTTACCTCATCTTTTCCATTCAGTGGCTCAAACACCTGCTTCCTTGCTTGATTTTCCTACTTCCAACCCTCCTCAGGTTCACAATAATGATCTTGGTAGTGTTTCTAATGCTGACATTCCTTTTGCTCCTGCTATTTCTTTAGATGAGGATTCTGTGTTACCTATGTTACCTGTTGAGGATTCTGCAGATTCCTCAGCCCTCAATCCATCTCAATCTATCGCACCTGACCTTCCTTCCAATATTGTACCACCTGCTTCTTTAAGGAAGTCATCCAAGGTGTCTAAACCACCTTCATACTTGCAAGATTATAAGTGCAACACTGTTGTCAGCAATCACCTCACTTCTTCTCTTCCTGCCAACAAGTCAAGTATACCTTATCCTTTGTCCACTTACCTTGATTCCTCTAAATTGTCTTCCAATTACGCCCATTTTTGTTCTCTCATTTCTGCCATTCCTGAGCCTACATCTTACCATGAGGTAGTACAAGATCCTAACTGGCAAGATGCTATGGCATCTGAAATTGCTGCTTTGGAAGCAAATCAGACCTGGACTATTACTCCATTACCTTCTCATAAAAGGGCTATTGGTTGTAAATGGGTTTATAAGGTTAAATATAATGCTGATGGCTCCTTGGACAGATACAAAGCTAGGCTTGTTGCCAAGGGTTTCACTCAACAAGCTGGCTTGGACTTCATTCATACCTTTTCTCCTATTGCCAAACTCACTACTGTCAAGACCTTGCTTGCTATTTCTGCTGTGAGAGGTTGGCATTTGGTTTAGCTTGATGTGAACAATGCCTTTCTTAATGGTGACCTTCATGAAGAGGTATATATGCAGTTGCCTTAAGGCTTTCACAACAAGGGGGAGAACCTAGTTTGCAAGCTTAACAAGTCTTTGTATGGCCTCAAGCAAGCATCAAGGCAGTGGTACTCCAAGTTTTCGACAACCATTTTGAAGTATGGATTCAAGCAATCAAAATCTGATTACTCTTTGTTCACTAAGAAGTTTAATCAAACTTTTATAGCATTGCTAGTTTATGTTGATGACATCCTTATTGCAAGTAATGATGT
>JAPQVW010000546.1:0-25203 GCA_028535905.1 Quercus berberidifolia | reverse complement strand
GAAAATAGAGCCAAAAGGAAATTATACCAATTACTTTTTTGTATATCACTAAAGTGGCAATTCGCCTTACGGCTTTCCTACCACCGTTTACCATTGTAAACGGTACTCGGAGCCTATGGACGCCGATAATATAAGAGTTATTACACGCGCGTTGCCGACCCCTTAAAGTTACCTTAAACTCTTATAAAGTTGACATGATCATGACCTTGCGTGTAATTGAACCATAAAGATTCGCTTCACTATCACGATAATGCCGATAGGAACGTTATACGAGAGCAAGAATTAAATGAATTTCAGAATACGTTAATATCGCGTAAGTTTAGCGCTATCGAGGCTGAAGTTGGTTCACATACTCGTAAAAGCAATGGGTATTACCCTAAAATACATATAAAGCGCACCTGCGCGTCCAATTTGTGACATCGCCATAGGATGAGGATTCGTCTGGCGATGCGCAAAGTTTGCATATTTATTAGTTAACCGGCGCGGCGCGGCGCGCGGGCCGATGCGACCGACCTATTTGTCTAGCGCTGGCAGCGGACTTATACTGACAAATGGCATCTTACGCTCCCATTGGATATGTTGACCGCAAACAGAATTGCATGATTTGTTGCTAGTTTTGAGTTGGATTCTTTTATGGGAGCTCGTTTGTAGGTGCATTGTTTTAACTTTGTTACGTACATTGAATTGTTTTTATTTACTGATATTTTAGGGCTCAGCGATTACACTCACAGATACAACACGGACTCAACATGAGTTCATCGTTGTAACCACATTTTTCTTTGAAATTCACAACAATTCCATCCCTGACAAAGTAACGGATTGCATAATAAAACACTTCGACTTTGATAAATAAACAACGGACACATTGAAAAACTCAGTCATTAGAGATAGCGGACGTTGAAAAAGAATAAATTAAGCGCTTATAAATTATTTCATAACTTTTCCTGGGGCATTGATGTTTTTTTATTGTTTATTTCTGTATGGCCTGGCCGACCATGGCCTGGCCGACCCGGGCGTTCATTTACATATTTAAAGCAGCGAGTGCCGATTGGGGGTTGATCGCTAGCTGAGGATGCATTTACATAGAAAGCAGACTTCCAGCAAACAAATAGTTTAGAAAGTAGTAATAGTAATAGGAAAGTCTCTGTCTCTAAACAAACTTCTGCGGGCATAAACTCCAGCTTCTATGGAAGTTTAAACTTATTTTCTTCCACATTTATAACTCTGCCAAAACTTAATTCAGCTGCAAACATGCCAGCCATTTCCAGCCAGTTTTCTGCAACATTTCAGCCAAACTAGCGAAAAGGAACTTTGTTTCATGAAATTAATTAATTACCGTCGCAGCCTCGCGCTTGCGGCGAAGGCTCATACGATTGGCGGAGGCGGCAGCCGGCGCCGCTGACTTTTCGCCGACACGCTTGCTTCGTAACATTGTACACTTATGCCAAAAGGATGCGGTGCTTCTTATTTTACCTCACTCTCTACCGTATATTTAGGTAGACGTTTTCAACCTACCTATAACTTGCGCGGATAATAGGGTGTTTACGCACAAATACACATTATAGGGAAAAAAAATAATAAATTTACAAGGGGATGCGCAATTTATTACCTTCAAACTAAGTAATTCAGTAATTCATTTATTGTTTGTGAATCAGGTACATGCAGTCAGATGTTGAGACTTATTCTAGATCGCTAGATTCTACCACTTGAGTATACAAACATTGATAACATTGAAAACTTACATAATAATTAAACAACATGCATTATTAACAAATGTCAAATCATCATTATCTATTTTAAAGCAAATTTCAGGAAAATTATGTCAATTTTATACATTTAATATATCTAATTACTTTAATATACCTTGTCAAATAAAGAGAACAAATAATAGCAGATAATGATGATGTCAATAAGATAGTAAAGGAGTCAAATAAAAAAACAAATTAAACAATGATACGGTCAGTTAAAAAAACATTCATAGTATAATAAGCTTTGTCAATTAGTAAATCATTAAGTTTGTCACTAAATTGTTTACTGGACAGCTCGCGAAAGATTTTGGTACTTTATTAAAGATTTTTGGTGCCATACAAAACACTTGAATGCAGCAACTTTGTTCTACATGGTACATTGCGTAATTTACCCTCTGACCGGCTTTCAATTGCAAACCTTTCAAATAGCTCAGGATTATTTTTTACATAAACTGCTACCTCGTAAATGTATATTCCTGGAAATGTAAGTAGTTTCCGTTTAGCAAAGTGAGTTTTACAGGAGTCCCGTTTTTGGAAGCCACAAATTGCTCTTCGACAGCGTTTTTGTGCTTTAAATACTCTAAGATTGTCGGTCGAGTTCCCCCAAAACATAATGCCGTATCTTAAAAGGGAAGATACATGCCCGTGATAAGAAGTGAATGAGGTGGATATATTAGAGACTGGTCCTAGTTTAAAGAGAGCATACGAAAATTGATTAAGTCTTTTACTAACAACGTCAACGTAAATAAATCATTAATAAAAAAAAAAACGTGTTGTTTCCAATTTAATTTACTGTCGATGTGAGTCTACTTCAGTCACCTTTGTACCATAGTATTCAATGTCAACGTTAGGAGTAGCATTACTTCTGTGCTTAAAATTAATTAAATAAGTTTTTGTCAGGTTTATTTTTAAATTATTCGATGATAGCCAGTTAATAATAGATGTCAGTGTAGATTTGATGTCAAATTCAAAATTATGTCTCTTATCATTAATGAACAGTACGGTACTATCATCGGCAAACAATGTTATAGGATGCTTAGTAATCTCAGGCAAATCATTTATATAAATCAGAAATAGAAGTGGTCCCAAAACGCTACCTAAAAGGTGTTCTAAGTTCAAATCCAGTCAAAAACTAAAAAAAAAACTCAAAGAAGCACTTTGAGTTCTTGTTTTAGTTTATTCTCTTAAGACCTTCCATAAACATAATAACATACAGCTTTATAAAATATTAACCACATTTTTATGACATTAATTTCGTTTAGTTGGTAGACTTTTGGTCACCACATTTTATAAAATTGATATAACGTTTTTACAAGAAAGGCATTACTTTTTTCTATAATTTTAACTATATTTTTTAGAATAGTGTACATATAGTATAAGTAAACTCCTCTGACGATAACATTGTATTGTGCCGCGCACTAGGTTTTAAGAAGGACAATTTTGTTGTAGCTCTTTACATTGGAAAATAAATGATATTTTATTCTATTCATGTTTTTAGGCAAATAAATCATCTTTATTTCATATAATCTTTATCTTTATAACTTTCGACAGACCAGAAATTTAAATTAAAAAACATAATATTACCTAAGTAAGTTTAAAACAGGCGGCTGATCCGCGCGCGATTAGTCAAGAACCAGTCTGTTTCCGAGTAGGTATTTAATTTTGGTATGTATTACGTATTTACGTAGGATGTAATTTGAATGATTTGAGGGAAGGCGGCCCACAACGAGAATGCCCAACTCATTTGAGGGAAGGCGGCCCACAACGAGAATGCCCAACTCATTTGAGGGAAGGCGGCCCACAACGAGAATGCCCAACTCATTTGAGGGAAGGCGGCCCACAACGAGAATGCCCAACTCATTTGAGGGAAGGCGGCCCACAACGAGAATGCCCAACTCATTTGAGGGAAGGCGGCCCACAACGAGAATGCCCAACTCATTTGAGGGAAGGCGGCCCACAACGAGAATGCCCAACTCATTTGAGGGAAGGCGGCCCACAACGAGAATGCCCAACTCATTTGAGGGAAGGCGGCCCACAACGAGAATGCCCAACTCATTTGAGGGAAGGCGGCCCCCAACGAGAATGCCCAACTCTTTTGAGGGAAGGCGGCGCACAACGAGAATGGCCAACACATTTGAGGGAAGGCGGCCCACAACGAGAATGCCCAACTCATTAGGTCCCACGTTATTGTTAACGTGGGACCTAAACGAGTGGGAGGAGGGAGGACCCGGAAGTTTTCTGCTGTAACTCACACTTTAAGGAATTTTTACATTGGTTTGTCTATTTTTTGCAGCCAAATATCTTAAATTCGTATAAGCAAGACTTATTCTATTATAGAAGCAAAGCAAAATCATGTACCAGAAATAGGCGATTTCTGAGAGTTTTATAAACAATCTCGTATCGTTCTTAAACATATTTTCGTATGGTACGAGTAATGATATACATATAAAATAGAGTCTGCCTGTAACGTTCAAAGCAGTTCTGGCTCTGAACTGAACTGCTCAATTGATTAGTTTTCAAACAGCCTATTCAGCTTTAAGATATATATATTTAAAATGTATGTAAGTATAAAAATTTATAAGACTTTAATAACTTTAATAAGGTTATTTTTTATTTATATGATTATTTTTAGCCTTTTAATCTATTGTATATTTTATTTTTTGTTTGCAATGAATTCATACTTTTTATTCAATAATTTTGAACATGTACTATTTTTAATTTGTTTTTTTTTTTTGCATATATTTTACAGAGTTTTTCAAATAAATTTCGATTTGTACCTGTAATTGTGATGGCACTCGGATGTGTTTTTGTAATTGTAAGAAATGGCCTACAATCCATGTTATGGTGTACACTGCGTTGGTGCATATTTTTAATAAATAAAATAAAAAATATAATTCTCCCTACATGTAATTTAAACAATTTTCACTGTGGGTGTCGCTACCACGTATCTAAATAAACATTTGCCGAACACCTAAGAGGTATCCTGTATTAATAGGTACCTGCTCTGTATTAATGTACTGATTGTGCGTCCGAGAGCCATCTGGGTGTACTTTACCTATTTGTTGATACGAAATTAATTAAAAACCAAAAACGGACATAAGGCTATCTATACCTTTCATTTGATACCTTCACTTGACCATGTAGGTCTTTAAAATTTCGACATCACAATTTGTACTGAAAATTTTGCCCACGATATTTATTGTAATTTAAAATTTCAAGTTAATAGCTTCAGTAGTTGCTGAGATATTCGAGAGGGGAAAAGGACAGACAGAGCGAGACCATAAGGGTTACGAACCTGATCGAAACCCTAAAAATAATAATTTCAGTTTTCATGTAAAATCAATTTCTCATGAAAAAATTGTAGCATCACACTAATTATCTATACTATTTATACTAATATTATAAAGAGGAAAGATTTGATTGTTTGTTTGTTTGCCCGGAATAGGCTCCGAAACTACTGGACCGATTTGAAAAATTCTTTCACCGTTGGGAAGCTACATTACTCGGGAGTGTCATAGGTTATACTAGCGATACGCCCCGGCTTCGTACGGGTATATCTTTTGCATTTTCTAAATTGCACCCATGTAAAGCTGGGGCGGATCGCTAGTTAGGTATAAATACGAAAGTTTGGATGGATGGATGGATGTTTATTACTTGTTCGCGTATCAGGCTCAATTTTCGTACAGATGTAGGAATAAAAAAACAGGCTTTTATCCCATAAACTTTATGGGATTATTTCTATGTCTTTGAACATTTTTATAGAAACAATGCGCACAAAGCCACGGGCGGAAACGAATATGTGAAAATAGTATGAATTTACATCATACCGAAAAAAATGTATATTTGTATTTATTTTGTATATATATGTATATGTATGTATGTATATACACATAACATTGGTCGTTATACAAGGCAAGTTAGAATTTAAACAATTTAAAAACAAAAAAAATCATGTTCACTATTTGTAAGACAGAAATTATTTCACAATTCGAACAAATCAAAAGAATGAGTAGTTTTTAGTAGTATGTAGGTAGTTTTAAACTTTTCACGCATTTCATAAACAACTCAGACGAGATTGGAAATATTGATGTGAGTATGAAAATATTTATACATGCATACTTGTTATGTTTAGGTATTATATTATATTACCCATGAATAAGCTATTTTGATAAACAAAACAACCTCGTGGAAATTACTATTACAGTTTTGCTAAACTAAAATAGACAATAATTTGATGTTAACTACATTGTTATTACAATGGATTTCATCCAATTATGGAAACAAATGATCGCCAAATTGAACTGTGATGTTTGATAACGTGAAATTATTATAAAATGTGTTTTATTCATAGCTATACGAAAATACTTTCTGCGAAACGACAACTGTTTTGATGCTGTATTGCATATTTCTTAGCCTAGAACGCTCAAATAGTCGGAGAACGAAGAAATTGAATTTTACGAATTTATTTCGAGATCCAGGAGACAAACTAAACTACGCTTCGGTACTAAGATACGCGAGTACTCGTATAGACGTAGACGAGGCGCAGAACGGGTTACTAAATGAACCTATTAACTATTGATCTTGAAGGGAATCGAGTCGTCCGTTCCGTATTTTGGCGTATAGAAGCCATATTTATAAACATTTAATAACATTTAATAAACATGCCGTCTTGATGTATCAAGTTCTGGCTCTAGCTGGCTCTAGCTCTAGATATTGTTATACCCAATTGTAATTCTATGATCCAGATTTGACCACTGCCGTTAAATGGTAAAAAAATAACCCTTATTTATGCTTCTTCAGCTCCTAGTGATTTCTCGAAGCTTCAAACAAACGTTAACAACACAACACAAAAAACAAACTAAACTATTTGGAAGTAGACTGGGCCCAGCTGAGCTGTGCGATCGAAGCAGACATTTGTTGATGTAGCGTCGCCGCATCGAGACTCTTCTATCTTGTCGACTGCACTCGCGCAGGACACGTTACTACCGGCGGGGAGTGTAAACCTGCCGATGTATTGTCCAATATAATAATATTAGAAAACAAACAATGGCTTCTATACAATCTGGTTTTCTAGGGTTTGTACCGAATGGGTGCCAACGAAACCGTCTCACTAAGCCATCGCCATCTGTCAGCCTGTATGTCTATGTGATAGATACATATCTTGTTACTGTAACATGTAGCGAACGTGAATTTCACATCCACAGAATATGTCACAACGGCCACTAAAACAACACGTTAGAAAAATGGTTCTGGTTCGGAACCCAGTGCATGAGACCGACTCACACTAGCCTGGTTGTTAAAATTATGATTAAAGACACGTTCGGGGTATACGTCGAAGGATCGTAGATGTGCTACACCAAGTGGTACGAAATATCCACGGCAGTAGTTAAAGCGAATTATATTCAAACAAAGAGACCCGAACCAAAACAACGGAAATATCTGGAGTCAAATGAAATAGCAAGAAAATGACATGCATAACATAAACTATTCTGTTAGCATCAAAAACAGGATTGCTAAAATGTCGACTGTCGACCAAAACAGAAACAACATCCACATGAAAACTAGAAGATAAACATAAATGCAGATCCGACGAGCCCGTATTATGAATATTGCATCTCCTTGCGACGCGCCGACCGGCGACCGGCAACTGAAAGAGCGCAGCACACCGCCGAGAATACCTAAACTACTTGCATAATCCATAATTTACACCTTATCTACGTGAGTGTATAGCACTTTGAATCGAAATGACGAATTAGGACAGTTTTTGAATGTTTAAGAACCGGAGACATTTTAAAACACGTTACAAAATAATTTGACGCTCTATTTTCTTATTTACTACTAGTGAGCAATGTAGCCCATTTAATTCCAGAAAGTTTGCGTAAAATAACCTTATTGGAAATTCAAAGCAACCCCACGGATTCCGCGCGGCAATAACTCACTTACGTATTCTGATACGGCCGCAAATCTACAGCCAAAAGTGAAATGAAAATTTAATCCGAAATGATCGCGGTGCTAACACCGCTGCTACATTCCACGGAATTTATTCATACGGCCACTGCAACGACGTGGTAATAAGTAAAAAACTAACAAAGAGAGAGAAATATGAGTGGAAAGCGCCATTAAAACAATAAATGTCGACCGGACAAAACCGGCCGGACCTTATTCTGAAAGCGATCTCGTAATTAGCATTTTTGGAATTGCTGCCCGATTTATTGGCATCCTTTGAATGCGTTTGCTAACAAGAATTGGCAGAATTTCGATTAATATTTCATTTGTTAATTATGTGAATTCTTTTAATAAAACTTATGTAGTTAAACATCCGCAATTCATTGACAATTCACCACTAAACGTTCGAAAAAAGTTCAAGAGGTAGATACGTTTACGACGCATCTTTACTGCTGGCCTGTTTGCTCCTTTATGCCTCTGCTTCAAATACACTCGAAAGTATGTTCAGTCTATAGGTAGTTTTATAGGTACTTTGAAAATAACTTTCCTCACGTAAAATGGTGATAATTAAAATGTATCATTCAGAATAAGGGCGTGCCGCGCGGTGCAGTGCGCCCAAGTAACGCTCCGCGCGTATGCTTTTGCTCCCTTTTTATCGCGTCCTCTGCTTTTTGTGCTCACAATTTTTAATGCGAATTAGAATTCACTTTTTTATTCTATTAAAGGACACCTACTACTGAAGCGTTCTGTTCTATTTGTTTGTCAGCTGCATTTATCTCTGTTTACACATCAAGGATTAGCTTTTATTTCGTTCTTTGTAAGCTTGCTTCGCACATTACGAATTATCAAAGCTGGTAAATAATGTAAAGTTTCTTTATCATGAAGTATGCATAGCAAGATTTTATTTTTATGTTCTTTTTTCAGACTACTACTACTTAGTTTTCTTTCAAACGACGCTGAAATCAACTTCTCCCTCAATTTTCCAGATTCTGTCATACAAAAAATGCAAAAATTCAAAAAATTTAAAATTTAAAAATTATTTATTTCCATAAATACAATAAATGTACACTTAGAAAAGGTTAAATTCTTAAAAATTTAAATAGACATGGAAATAAAGTTATATTTTTGATTTCTGTCGCTTCGATATGTAGACTAAAGTAAAGAAGCGACGAAGAAACCTTTAGCCTGTTAATTGTTATTTTTCGAGTTGGAGCAAAACCCGTCCCAAGCTTTTTTATGGAAGAATAATTTTAATAATTTAAATTTTATGGAACAATGGAAATGGCCTTTAAAAGATACATTTATCTTGTGTAGCCTAGTTGTGGGCACAGCGAGTTTATTCTTATTTCTAGTGTTAAAATTATGAATATCGCTGTTTTTAGGGAACCGATTGATATTTCTATGAGTGTACAACAAGTTTTCATATATGTATATATTGACATGGTACTGTCATTACGTTTATTTCTTTGAATTTATCACGTAGGAATTCTCTGGAACCCATGTTATAGTAGGGGAGCCCAAGAGGGGATTTTGGGATTTACTCGAGCGCGTCAGATTAATATAAGGGAGGATACCTTACATATTGATGAGTTCTTCCAACCAGTATGAGCCCTTAATATAGGGGGGTACGCTCAGGGGAACCCGTCAGATTAGTAAAAAAAAATTGATCAAGTGTAATACTCGAGCGCGTCAGATTAAGATAAGGGGGGGTTCATTACTAGCTAAGAAGTGTCAATTTTGCTAATCTGACGATTTGAGCGTAACCTCAAGGAAATGAGAGGGTAACAAAGTTGCAAAAAAAACACGATGAGTTACTCGAGCGCGGTTGTTTTTATTTTTATTTTTAAGGTATATACATATATAATATAGGTATAATACCAGAATAACAAAAAGTATAAAATCTGACTATTTGTGCAAGCCGAAAGTAATAAAAATCGTCAATTAAGATCAGAGCAGCTAGGGTAAAGCATGTATTCCCCACTCCGCGCCTCTCTGTCCCTTTCACTTTTCCTCTATCTCTGACTCTCTCACACCTTCCCCACGCTGCTTTCCGACGCCATGACACCATTATAGCTGTTCATTAACCACGATTTTTTGTTTTCACGTCCTAACTTCTAACATTTTACTAAAGTACTTGCTGTTGATATCGGATGTACTATAGAAAGAACAGATGCGTTTGTACAACTCAGTCCTGAACCTTCACGCATTTGATATAAGGGTTATAATTTATGTTATGCTTTTTTCTAAAACAAAGATATTTAAGAGTTATTACTGAATACATAGAGTTAAGTTTTAAACTTCTATCATTTGTTCTTTCTGAGGAAAATACGGTAACACTTTTTTTTTTTTTCAAGTTTCAAGGTGTGATTTCCAATACCCCTCGAAATAATCGTCAGATTTTTGGTCACTATGGCTGGGACATCATGATGAATGAACCTTCAGTATGCTAATCTGACGCGCTCGAGTATTTCAAGATGGCGATTTTTTTTTACATTTTTAGGAATTCGCTGTGAGCTTGCGTCACTTCCAAATCGTCCAAGAAATAAGAGCATCTGTAGAGTCTACTAAACACCCCTTCTGAAAATCAGACGCGCTCGAAAAAATTTTTCTTCTTCTTTTTTTTTCTCCACTCTCGCTTAGCCACCCCCACCACGCAAATCGGCAGATTAATATATATTTCATATCAGAGATATGTTGGAGTATGAAAAATATCAGTATCTGACACGCTTCAGTATTTCCATGTCATGGTTTTTTTTTACAATTTTGATAATCTGTAGCCGCTTCCCCCACCGCTGAAAGTAGAAACATTATAGGACACTTATTCTTCCTATCATCTAATCTACCAAATCTAATAGGTTTCCGCGACGCTCGAGTAAATCCACATTTAGCATCATGGGCTCCCCTACTATTATAGATAGCACGAACAGCCCTCTTCTGCAGCACAAATACGGTGTTAATATCCGTAGCGTTCCCCCACAGCAGTATACCATAAGACATAATACTATGGAAGTAGCTGAAATAAACAAGTCTAGAAGTATCCACATCTGTAAAAGAACAAGCTCATCCAATAATCGACCTTCAGTGGACCTCTTACCTGTTTATTCGCCCTGGCTGTTTACAAGCAAACGGTTTGACTAGTATGTTCCATCGACGCCGTTCATTTGTTCTGTTGTTTGCTTGCATGTAAATGTTCTCTGCTGGACGATGGGACCCACGGGACGGCGCAAGTGTTTTTACGTCGCTCCACTAACTCGCTTTCAAATATTGCTTCTCTTATTGGAGAAGTTGTTTTGGGATCTGAATGAGGTGTGGTTTACTGAGTCTTTTGGGTATTAAGGTAAAAAGTAGGTACTTAATTTGTTAAGCTTAATGTGTAGGTGAAAAAATGTTAGTCACAACATTTTTTTCCATTCATTACTCCGTGTTTGCATCTCTTTTGCATCACAATTATGTTTATTTTAACTTGTGTTTCTATCATCCTGTTATCTTAATTTCCCATTAGGTCCACCCTAGCAAGCAAGCAATATAGTAACATTCCCTAAAACGCGATCGTCAAAATCATATTTTCCTTTATTCAAATCAGAAAACACAAAACATATTGAGTATACATATATAAACATACTGACTATAAAATGAATGCTCCGTTTATTCTTTCCGTGCCCGTCATAAGGTGGACGGGAGTATAACACTGCCCAGTCCAAGACGTTCGGCTCCAGCGGATTCCTATTTCCTCCCACCAAACATGCCTCCGAGTCCTCCACCTGTGTCCCTCTCCCCTGCCTCGCAACCTACATTATGTCCTCACAATGCGCTTTGGAGTATTATAGTATAGCAATACCTATAGAATACCTATAGGTACTTATAAAATACTTTGCTTGCTGGAATTGAAAGGACCCTGACTTGGAATGGGTATTTTCAAAGTAGATACGTAAGGTCAATAAAGATATCGATTTGGTTAGATTTCAGTTCGTTATTTATTTCGTGACATTTATAGGACTGCCATTTCCATTTGGGAATATCTCCGTTCTAAAACCGAACCGACGCGCGACAGTCAAGACAAACAGCACTAGCAACATTTCTAGAGATATCTATTAATAATTGAAGATCTACTGAATAAAGTAATCGGTTTGGAACAAGTAGCACATAAATCAAGCGAATAGGACCGTAAAATATATCTGCAGAACGAATCGGATCCGTCGCGAGTAAATAAACAAAAATATTCAGATATTGATGAAAACTTCTAGCAAAGAGTAAAGTTCTAAACACACGAATATGCAGTAAATACTTGACAAGCTATTTGATGCTTCATCTATTTGTAAGTAACGTTTGTCATCTGTAATGTCTGCAATATAACGTTTACGCTGCCGAAAGCGGCTAGAAAATTCGTTCGATATCTTTTCTAGCCGCAGTCGAGAAAATTGTTGTTGAAAATCCAGCATTAATTCACAAAATGTAAGTGACGATTATATTAATTATCCTCGTTCTGTCCTAAACCTACTAAATATAAATAGACATCTTGGTCAGCCTCAAGTCAAGCTTAAAATAGAAATAGTTTGAAGGCAATTAATTCGATCGTCTGTGGGCGCCTAAACCTAGAGACTCAGAATTAGATCGTGTACTTTACGAGCGCGCACCTGCGAATTAAATCCAAATTAGTTTGGAGATTGGAGTCGTTTCTACGAACATCTACCTTTGTTTGTTGGTTTAATTATACATTTATAGCAAACTTTAAAACAATTTATAAGGTTCGTTGATTTATTGACAAGTATCTGCTTTTACTTAAAATTATTTTACTTGTTCGGCTGATAATTGCATCATGCAATTGTATTTCTTAGAAATGTATCCGATAAAAAAGCCTTTTTTGTTATTTTGGAACAGCAACAAAAGGAACGCCGGTCACACATCGGTTAAACATTTACTTGTTTACTATGTAACATGATGGGCTACTTACCACTTATTTTCTTCTGAAACAATAACTACTCCGATATGAGCACTGGAAGTCGAGCGTACCAGACACTATTCCGGTCTTAACAAACTATCGCAGTATTTTATTTTTATTTATTCGTATGACAACTGAGGCTTAAATAATCTTAGGCTATTTTTTTTTATCTACCCATAAAATCTGTAACTAAGTACACAAAAGAAATAAAATAAATGGAAAACAAGGACCAATTAAAATAAACACAAAATATCATCATTCATTCATGATTCATTCACAAATCAACGATTAGATAACTATCGCAGTATAAAGAACATTTTAACAGAAGTAACCTCGACATCACATATTCTCAACTTCAGCTCCAGTAGGCTTTAGAAGTGTACAACTATAAACCAAGCAGAAAAGACTTAACGATTTTATCAACTGAATTTAAGTTCAAAGATTTTCGTAATAACCACCCAGCTATTCAGTATTTTATCGCAAAAAACAGGCTTGCTCAGTGACCGTGCGGCGCCATAACATTATGTCTGCCATAACATCCCGGCGTAGTGTACGTACGGGGTGTATAACATATAGTGCGGTTCGAAGCCGTAACGGTTATCTTTCCGGTACATTTGTCCAGCGCGCTGAGCCGACAAAAATGTAGCCGAGCTACCCCTAGCTACCCGACGGAGCTACCAGGACGCAGCTGCTAATGGACTGGCTCCTTTCAGTGCCCAGCTTTGTGACCCCACATGTGCATTGTGGGCTTAAGGTCTATGTACACTATCATCACCCACGAGCGTACCACAGGCACTTATGCTGTGGTCGCTAATGTCGTTTGAATTTCGAACAGATAGGCTGGCTGATTTACGATTGATTGCTATCTTGATTGCAATTATATGCTTCAGACCCCTCGCTATATTTCCGTAAATACCTTCGATGATCGAACTCTATGATAAATACTTTTTCCATAACTCGTCTACTTCAGAAAATAATAGTCCCATTAATCTCTGCCAGAGAGGTGAAGCAGTGATGGCGTTATAAAGAGGTGCTGCAGTTTTTGCGATGCGTTCATAATAATAGGACACGGCGTTAAAGCATAATATCCGCAAAAAACGACCGTTATAACTGAGAGGAAAACACGAGGGAGGGTTCTGACGCACTGAGAGCGGGTATTTGTTTTCTTTATCACAATGGGACTGATCCGATTTTTAGGGTTTCGATCAGGTTCGAAACCCTTATGGTCTCGCTCTGTCTGTCCTTTTTCTCTCCTGAATAACTCAGCAACTACTGAAGCTATTTACTTGAAATTTTAAATTACAATAAATATTGTGCGCCTGTATCGACTAAAGTAAAAAAAAATAAAAAAAAATGAAAATTTTCAGTACAAATTATGATGCCGAAATTTTAAAAGAGACATGATTAAGGAGGATATCAAACAAAAGGTATTGGCTTGTATATTTCAAAACAGATTTGAAAATTTTCTACGATTCATACTTTTTTAAATATATTGAGAAAATTTGAAAAATTTACCATTCCCCCCCCCTATCTCCGAAGATTGCAGAGTAATACATCTGAAATGTAGAGCGCGTTTGTAGATATGCATCTATATTTTACAGGAAAAATATAGAGAAGTCTGTTAGTAGAACGGTTTTTGAAAAATGGTCAAAAAGGGGGGGGGATGTTTTTCAAAAGGGGGGCTACTTCATCGTGTTGGATATCAAATGAAAGGTATTGGTTTGTTCATTTCAAAACAGTTTTTGAATTTTTTCTAGGTTTCATACTTTTAGAAATATTTTCAAAAAGCTGAAAAATTGACCGTTCCGCCGAAATCGTAAATTTTTGGGATATTATTTTATCTGTTACAATGTAAAGTTGTTAAACAGTTGATAAGTACAGGATGTCGGCGTCTTCGTCCTGCGACCAGCGCACAGGCATCACGATGTAGGCGGGGCGCGCGCGCATCGACACCAGGGGGGACTCGTCATCGTCCTGGAATACATCACGTATGCCTGGTGATTAAGGTGATCTGTAGATACTATTACAAAATTTATAAGAGGGTCTGGTCGAAGCGACGAATGCCCCGAGAGCTGGTGAATGTCTAGCACAGCGCATCAGCATATTGCCATACAGCGTGGCAATGCCCGTGGCAATGCAGACAGGATTTTGGGAGCGTCCATCAATTGGTGTTGATATGGATCAGTTGAGCTACCTCTAGATTGTTTACAACAGTCTGCAGTTAGCTCAACTGTTTCAATTGTAAATACTAGTTCGAATTCATTTCTATTCTTTAATTTAATTGAATGATTGTTAATATATGTCCAAAAAAGAGAATCCCTTTTAATTTAGTAAGCAATGAAAAAGGAAAATAATGGCACTGTCTGACCACTTTAATCGAAATTGAAAACTGAACGCGGGCAGTATAGATTCAGCATTTTCAGTCGCTTTATTTCATCGAGCTATAATTCAACTTACGGCCGCACTCTCCCATAGATCAGTCAGTAGATTTCATATCTAATAATGAATTAGTAGATATAATAATTTACAACACACAAAAATACAACTATTATAAAGTTAAATAAAAACGATAAATGATAGTAGTTTCTTTTTTATTAGTTCCACAGGCCATACAATGTATTTTAAAACCCTATTGTTAACTTTATCTATTAAGTGCCTACTTTGCTGTAATAAAAGCCTCACGGAACACTACAGTTTTATCTCTCGATTTTAAGACTAACACTTTAAGGTGCCCTCGATTTGTTACAACTAGGGTTAACCATGATAAAATTCAGAATGAACAGGCAAATTTTCAGTATATACTGGACTGTAAAGATTGCGACACTGCTGCTGAAATGCTTACCCATTCAATTTCGGATATTGTAAAGGCCAGTACTGCAGTGGTTCACTTGCCTAAGCGCAAAACACCTATCAAACCGTGGATAACGCCTGGGTTAATCCGTTGTATGAAAAATAGAGACCATATGCACAGTTGTCTGAGAAAGAGTCCTAAAAATATGACTTTAAGAGTAACATACACGAGATATCGTAATTTTCTAAACCGCATTCTACGCAAGGCTAGACTAGAGTTTGAACGCGCACAAATTCAACAAGCTGATACTATGAAAAAAATGTGGCAGGTGATCAACAGCATCACTAATTTGAAACCTAGAAAATCACATTCCACGGAACTTCTTTCCACCGCCACGTGTCCTTTAGAAGCAGTAAACAATGCTAATGATTACTTTGCTAGTGTTGGAGAGAATATTGCAAACAGCATAAATACTTATTCTCCGACTCTCCTCCTTGACTCTTCATCACACAACTCTACCCCGTTTCAATCCCAAAGAAACTCCTTTGTATTACTAGAAACAGATCTTAGTGAGGTTGTAATGATTATTAATTCTCTCAAAAATACTGCTACCGCGGGGTATGATGGTATATCTTCTCGCATACTAAAAGAAAATAAGTTTGTCTTGGCGGGTTTATTGACCCACATATGTAACCTTGCTATTAGGCAAAGTTGCTTTCCTACAGCTTTTAAAAAGGCAACTATTATACCTGTTTATAAGAATGGTCCCAAAAATAATATTAATAACTACCGACCCATCTCCATCTTACCCACTTTTTCAAAAATACTAGAACGCATTTTAAATAAGCGTTTGGTTAATTATCTGGAGCATCACGGCCTTATCTCAGCTAATCAATATGGTTTTCGTCAGAATATATCAACTGCTGATTCTGTCTGTGACCTCACCGACTCTATTGCCCGTGGTCTCGATTCTGGGCATAAGTGCTTGGCGATCTTTCTAGATCTGGCCAAAGCCTTTGATTCAGTGTCTATTCCCCACCTACTTCAAAGACTTAAGAGGCTTGGAATTCGCAGTTTTCCATTGCAACTCTTTAAAGACTATCTTACAAACAGAGGTCAATGTGTTAAGATCAATAATACTTCCAGCACTTACGTCTCTGTAAAATTTGGCGTGCCCCAGGGCAGCATTCTCGGTCCAACCCTCTTTCTTGCCTACCTAAACGATCTATGTAACCTACAATTACCACACGGTAAGATCTTTACATATGCAGACGATACCGCACTGGTTTTCAGGGGCGAGAGTTGGAACATTGTATTTAATGCTGCCCAGATTAGTTTTAACATTGTAACTGATTGGCTATCTAGAAGTCTTCTGAAACTAAATGTCGCTAAAACTAAACTTATGACATTTTCACTTATTAATAAATTCCAACCTTCCCTTGACTTTAACATTCCTTGCCCACACGGACTCTTCCTCACTTAGCCTATGTGCTCGAAACTCTTGTGACTGCCCTAAACTACAACGAAAATCACAAATACGTTACCTAGGCGTTACGCTAGACTCCCGATTATCTTTTGATCAGCATATCTCATCGCTTGTAGGACAGCAATTAATTTCCTTACTCTAAGGAAATTAATTGCTGTTTTTAGAAACATTCGCCATGTCACTGACAAAGACACAATTCGCACTGTTTATTTTTCTCTTTGCCAAAGCTTAATTACATATTGCATTGAGTCTTGGGGTGGAGCTCCTAAAACCCTACTGCTCCCACTGGAAAGGGCACAACGCGCTGTACTTAAAGTTAGTTATTTCCTGCCCTATAGATTATCTACTGCTGCACTGTACAAGGAGGCCAATATTCTAACAGTGCGTCAATTATTTATATTGAGACTTCTTATAAGACAGCACAGATTCTGCCCTGTAGAGCGGCCTGGCCGACGTGCTTACAAAGTTTTTGACAGCCTGCAATCGTCCACTGCTTTTCTTCATCGTTTTCCATGTTTTCTAGGTGGTTATTTATACAATAAGCTATCTAAAGACGAACGTTTACGTGACCTTAACTATTTTCAACTAAAAGCTAACATCTCTAAAATTCTTAAAAATCTTTCGTATGACAGTACCGAGGGCTTGCTGACTGTTATGAAATAATTAGTATACTTAGTTTAAATATTCTCGCATAATCCGTATCTATTTTTAAGATCTGTAAGTTATTTTAAGTTATTATGTAAATATTTTAAATCAAAGTTTAATATAATGTAGATTCAATTACAATTTTTCAATTAATTAATAAGTACAACATTCTGAACTTTGGTTTACAAAATATTATCATTATAATTATATTTGAATTAATCTACATCGCATAATCTTTTGTAAATCTGTCTAAACAAATATTTATAACAAGATTAGAATCATGGTAATCCAGGTAACAGAATTTTATAACAATTTTATGTGCTATATTGCTAATCAAAGACTTCAATCATTCATACCGTTATTATTGTAACATTGTAGGGGGAGCACAGCTGCCTATATTACAGACTGTTCAGTCTAGTTTAGGCAACTGAGGCTAATACATAATTGTTTGAACAAGAATTTTCACAAGCTTCGTAATATATCATAATGTCAGACAAATTGTTATGTAATGATTCTTTTTGCAATAAATTATTATTATTATTATTATTAATATGTTGTGTTTTTTTACAGCAAATAAATATGTCTTATGTTATGTTTATGTACCTATTTATAAATCTCATATTTTGTAAAACTAGAATAAATAATGACTACATCAAAAACAACATCAAAAAGATAGCGGGTAGCAACTGAACCTTAACTGCCCAAGTAGATGGAAATGTAAGAGTTGGAAGGAGGCATACACCAGTTTACTTGTCGATATGCTAGAAAGAAGAAGAGAAGAATTCAAAGAAAAGATTTGTGTAACAAGAATTTATAATTACTTAGTGAATGACCAAAAGGTATGCCCACTGGGTGTGCCGCGTCCGTACGCGGTGTGTGCCCTAATTACCGGCCATTTATAACGCGGCCCACGCGCCCCTTTTTACTATTTTTGCGACGCTGTTTCAAGGAAACCTGTTTAATGTTATCCTGTTTGCAAAAATATATTTTTATGCCTCGTGGGGGCAGAAAAAGCAAAAGGAGCTCCTGGTGAACAACCAGGAGCGATGTTTGTGCGCTGATGAGGAAGGAAGGAAGGGCAGCTGGATTCATAATCACCGATAACTGATGTAGGTACCCAAATCTTATCATCCCCATAAGGGTATAGGCCTCCTTTAACACTATCATGATTCATGACCCACGATGCACTCGTCTATTCCTGCAGGCTGGGCAGTGAATGCGTTAATTCCTACCAGTTTCCTCTGTCCTGTATTTCGCAGGCTGGTGTGTCCAGCGACTTTTAATGTCTTCGATCAAACCCAGTCATACAGAAATTTTATTATAACCGGTATTTCAGAATGGAACTCAATAATTTAATATTGCAGCACAGCCGCGAAATAAAAGAGGAGAGCTCCGACACTGCGATGGGCAATTTGCCGTTTGAGTTCGACGACACAATATTCCCTCGTCACAAGTGGCGAGTTATAGAATAGGAGACAAGGAAAGGGTTGGGTTGGTATGCTGTGGGCTCTGTCCTTGTTATTGTGATGGTTCGGCTCTACATGATGGCTGACGATGGGCTTACTCAATGGGCAAAGAGAGACAAAATAACTGAATATAAATAATAATGCTGCATAATTGAAAATTAAACAGGCTATTCACACAGCATGTTAAAAAAAGTTCTACGCTTTATTCCTCTGTTAAACCTTTGTTTAACATTACTTACTACTCTTTAAAATATCATACTTTTATGCTGCTACTGCCACTTTTAAAGCCCATGGACATTAAAATAAAGGTATTAATATTATTATAAATAAAAATGCCGACATAATTTTTGTATAAATGTATACAAAAATTATGAGTGTTTTGTGTTTTAGTCAACTACAAAACACTCGCAAGATGTCTGGATTAATGTACTTGTCTCTTTCATTTGACACTTGGGAATGGGAATGGCCTTCGCTGTTGGCTAATATTATTCCTTTTACTAGTCAACCATGTGTCGAAATCATTCATTTTGTTCATTTATGGCTTCAGGTTTGACAGGGACTGGCAATCATCCATTGTTTATATAATTTATTGCAATTTGATGGAAACAATACATTATACATCCAATGGATCCATTGATTTAGCGTAATAGGCCCGCAGGTCCATGCCGCTTCAGAGGGAATGCAGCCGAGCACTGATTATCCTGAAACCTGTAACAGCAGCAAGTTTTTCCTCGATAGGAAACTATCGTTCGCCAAAAAGTGATTCTGTCTTCGTTATACTAACCTATCGTTAAGATATAGCCACCGTGACCCACCGCGCCTTGGGAGTCCAGTCAATCTCGACCCCACCGTTTATTTGCTAAGTTTGCCAATTTTCTTGGCGAAATTCCGTTTAGTCAGTCCATCCTAATCCTTCCGAGTTTTTGCTAATTATAATTATTTCTCTTCTTGACTCACGGTGAATTCACATAGATAACAGAGCGATATGAGAGAGGTTGACCCTATAATCATAATCAATCATTAATTGCAAAATACATTATTATAATACACATGTCAAGATCTTATAACTAGTAATGTCTATGTATTCAACCTGCAAGCTGGCGTGCAAATATTTAATGTCATTATTTTAGAAATTAAATTAGTTTAGATTAGTATTCAAAATTTTAAATTACTTAAAATTAATATATTCACTTAAACTATAAAAAACCATTATCAATTAACCAATTATATATAATCTTTTCTTAAATAAATTACCATTTAGGTCCTTTATATTGTCCGGTAACTTATTATAAATTAGTACACACATGTTATAAACATTTTTCCTATAAATAACTAACTTTGTGACACTGAGGGTCATAGAGTAGGTTTTTAAACTTAGCTCTCTTTTGTCGAGTGATAACATACCCCCGATAAGTAAAGTACCGAGGATAAGATTTAACAAAGATGCACACTTCTCTAATATAGTAGATGCAGGGGAGAGGCAGGATCTTGCAGTTTTTAAATAGAGGCTTACAAAAACCTTTTCAGAGTCCATCAAGTTACCTCAGAGTAACAAACCATAGCTCAATGCCGAAGACACATGGCCATGATACGCTGCAAGAGCTGTATCAAAACAAAGGGATCAGGATTAGGAGGCTACTTCCCTGTCGCTGGCAGGTTCCCTGGTTCCAGCGTGAAACAGGCCCTAGTTTTTGCTGACTCGGCAATTAGAACGTTTACTGGTTCAGGTGTTTTACTGTTAAATGCAGAAAATAACTTGGGATTATGCTCCTAGTTGAAATTACCTGGTTTGTCGTTGCGGCGAGAACATTAGTGAGAAGGACTTTTTTTATTTTTTGTAGAAAATGCATTTAGTACGTGAAATATGTAGGTTTTAGAATTTCCAGGGAAATTTTACTGGATTGTCTGATGCTATTGCAGTTCTTTATTATTTACCTATTTATGATCTACAATACCTATGTATTTCTACGCAAGTAAATTTTTGACCTTTTGATATTCAAGAGCAAAAGTCAGTGTCTTACTGAGTCAATGTCGTGTTAACAGATAAACATATCTACTGTTAGTATGTATTATTTATACACAGTGGTAGATAGGTATGTATCTAACATTTTAGTTCTAGAACCGTCCCTAAGGGCTTTAGCTTCGAGATGAGGTGTTGGCAACCCTGTTGGTGTTACCATAAAACTTTATGGGCGAAGATAAAGACTCGCCGACGCGGATTGTCGCGTTTTCTCGCACATTGGACCCAGTATCTTTTGGACACTGGATTATTTTAAACAATTTCAATTTTGCTGATTTTTGCTTTATTCCTCGGGTTTTTCCTGTCATAAGATTTACTATTTCTTTCAAGTTTATCAATTGAGTTGAAAATCGGAAACTATTTTGACTCTGGATTTCTCAATTTAGTATTTCAATGATTATTATTTTTATTTCTCTTATATCATAACATAAACCAAAAACATAAGCAAGCAGCCAGCGTCTTGGGGACGCTTCCGACTGGTATTGATATGAATGAGTTGAGCTACCTGTAGATTGTTTGCAATAGTCTGCAGTTAGCTCAACTGTTTCAATTGTAAATACTAGTTATAATTTGTTTCTATTATTTGATTGTAATTTTCTTTGTTAATAAAGTTATATTAAAACATAAGCAAGACACAGGAGGGCGGAGAATATCCACCTCCAGCAGTGGGTGATCTCGGTCTGCGGTAACATGATTTCATTAATAAAGTTGAGCCTATAGCAAACGGAAAGAAACGACTGTTCTACCTAAGAGTGAGAGAGACAAGAGGGAGATTTTAAACTCACATACCAATGAACAACCTAAACTAAAACATCTGATCATCTGACCGACATGGTGAAATCAATCTGGGTCCAGCATACCCCAGGTCTAGAAGTTCCTAGGTCCCTTGCTATCGTCAGCATGAGCGTTGTCGGTGATGATCCGTTTATCTCGGCGCCGCGGCCGTGGATTATCCACCTAATATTCCAGTTACAGCAAATTATGACGAACCTCAGCCGAATCTAATAGAGATCTTATTCAAATGTCGTCACTGTTGTACTCACCAGCTACAGTTTATTTAGACTAAACAAATAGTAGTATGAAACATAGTTTTTTATAATTTCAGAGAAAAAAGAATACGTTAGCCTGCAGAGCGTTGCAACTGCGGCTGGCAAAAGAAGGCCTCTTCAATTTTATCAAGACTAGTAAAATAATAGCTTTTTACTACTTATAATAAATTACTTATACTACTATTACTTTAATAATTTGACTGTTATGAAATAATTCAAAACCGAAAAAAATCCTTAATACTTACAAAGTTTTTTTTAAATTTGAGGACCATTTGAGGATCATTCTTTGCATAACAACAAAATAATCATTAAACTCAGTCCACAATTGATGGAGATATCGGCGAACATACGTAAAAAAACATACATAGAACCTCCTCAAAAAGTCTGTTAAAAAGAGCGCACGTTATTTGTAGAGCAACAGACACACCGGATACAAAACATTTTAAAATTTAAACAGACTTCCTCAATTTCCTTTAAAAGTAATTCAGAAACCAAGCCATAAACAAGCGGGAAAAATGCATTTTAAGGAAATAAAGTGCGCCGAGACCCCGAAAGGGCAGATGTCAGCTCTAAAACCATTAGTGAGATAAATTATAGGGCGGACCGCCCTAATCCTGGATAAAGATTTTATTTTTGGTGTAAAATGAAGAGACATCTTTTAGACGGCGGCTCGTGTGGAGGACGCCATCAGTGGGGCTTTTTAAAGAAATATAATTGCTTAGTCCACAGTGGGCCGAGCCGAGAGGCGGAAAATATGGAAAGTCCCAGAGGAACTATGGATCATGTTTGGGAAGATGACGGAGGGGCTCGAGAGCGGGGTGGAACCTACGCCCTATTACTTTACTTATCTTAAAATCAGATGGAAAAATATGAAGAAAAAAAATGCGATTTGACGAGCTAAGTATATAAAGCTTTGTGGCTTGACCAATAATTCGTTTCGGACAGAGATAGTCAGCATTCTGGTATTTATATAGAGCAATGCAACGGTAACTTCGTGGCTTGACTATTAATTCGTTTCGGACAGAGATAGTCAGCATTCTGGTATTTATATAGAGCAATGCAACGGTAACTTCGTGGCTTGACTATTAATTCGTTTCGGACAGAGATAGTCAGCATTCTGGTATTTATATAGAGCAATGCAACGGTAACTTCGTGGCTTGACTATTAATTCGTTTCGGACAGAGATAGTCAGCATTCTGGTATTTATATAGAGCAATGCAACGGTAACTTCGTGGCTTGACTATTAATTCGTTTCGGACAGAGATAGTCAGCATTCTGGTATTTATATATAGAGCAATGCAACGGTAACTTTGTGGCTTGACTAATAATTCGTTTCGGACAGAGATAGTCAGCATTCTGGTATTTATATAGAGTATATATAGAGCAATGCAACGGTAACTTTGGTAAATAAAAATAAAAGGTAGGTAGGCAGGAAATGACAAAACGCAATATGAAAAAAATATTGTTTTGTTCTAAAATACGGTTCTGCAATAGGTACAGTTGAAGGACTGTTGACCTCCTACTCAGTAAATATTAAAAATATCAATCTACGATGCAATTTATTGAAGTACACCTTCAATAAACGTGACTTAATATAAATATTTCTTATTTAATAATTTCCTCTAAATGTCAATCGAGCCATAGCCAATACCGGTCTCTTTCCCTGAACTGAAATGAGCTCAATTACGAAAAAATCTAAGGGATATTCGTCGTAATTATAAATATTGCCTTAGATAAAAGACATGTTTTGGGAAAATAGGGCAGAGCGTCTAATGTATTTTCAGGCAAGATTGAATGAGTTTAGTGCTTCTACCTAGTTAGGGTCATGTTAGTTCGATATGTCGTATCATTACAGCATTGGGATGTTTAGTGTTACATGCTCCGGGACATCTATGTAATTGTTTCCGGAATCAGCAACAATATACGACCACTATTACCTGGTAGGTGTAAAAGTGAAAAATAATATGTAAATTTTTCACTTCCTTTAAGAATTTCGTATTCAAACAAGGAATAGTTTCAACATGCGTAGAACCTTGTCATTTACAAAAATAATACAAATAAGTAGTGACAAAACAGCCGAGCTCAGGCGCTCAGTTAGGCTGGGTAGTTGTGGGCGCCATGTGGGCACGTCCCGAATAATAAATGAGAAATGTGTCCATCAACAAGTGCGCGCTAAACGGGCCCGCGACAGGAGAACAATGTTTCGTATTTTACCCTAAAATGCTTACCTTAAGAGGATTAAGGGGGAGGTTTACCAAGAAATTCGCAGCTCCACCAATTTATCTCAGTAATGGCGGAGTTTCCCGCCTTTTTTGGATCTCTCAGAAATCAAGGACAGGGTAAGTTTTAAAGCGAGCTTTTCTTGGGACGTTAATTTGCCGAAACAATGGTGATTTAGTGATGTACCTATTCGCGTACTGCTGCTTGTTTGTCTGTGCTATTGGGAATCGTTTTGTAGGTCATTTTGTAAACTTTTGGGCATAAGCTTTTAGAATCAATAGTTTTTGAAAACAAGGTTAATTTATCTCCCCAGCAAGTAGCGATGAAATCCCTCGCTAAAATCCCTCATCTACATTAACTAAGCACTGACCGTCGAGTGTTTCGAGTAAGTTATAAACCAGGTTATTAAAACCGAGTAACAGCCGAGTGGTAATTATGTTAATCTCTGGTTTATGCTCCATAGTTGAACTTTCTTTGTCTCCTTTAACGACATCTTACCTCTAATGTATTCTGGGTTTTATAGTTTACGCGAAATATAATCGGACCCGAAAATTTGATCTACCTAAGGGTTAGGAAATGCCTGTTATTTTACCTTTTTACGGAGGTTTTGTTAAATCTTCGGAATTTACATCGAAACCTTATTACAAAGGAGCAAAGCAGGTGGAAAAGCTCCACAAATAATGGTAGGTACTTACCTACCAAAATTTAGTGTGTTTTAGTCAGTTTTGGGTAAAATAATGACAGTAATTTGTTTTACTTTCCTTTCTGTTTTTTGGCTTTGTTTTCTAGGATTCATTATTAAAATGATGTTGTGTGAAATGACTCACCATTTCAAAAGGCTTTTCACAAGTGTTCTATCAAATAAGTAAATTATATTAGTCCAGGTTATGTCC
>JAPQVW010000545.1:0-25234 GCA_028535905.1 Quercus berberidifolia | reverse complement strand
AATAAGCTTCTTCGACATCAAGCATGGATAGGTATGTCAAAACTAGCACTCTCAACTATTTTTCTTCCTTGCCTCGTCCTGACTATCCGTACAAGGTCCACTACGTCCACTTTTAATCGCATTGTTTTTTAATTCTCTCTTCAATTACCTCTACAAACTTGACCTTATTGATGCGCAGCATAACAAGGTTGAAAGCCTCCAAAACGTCTGCATAGGTTTAGTTTTTGGTTTACATAAATATTACCATATTTCAGAGTTCCGAACTAAAACCAAAAGTCTTCTGTCCGTCTTCGCAGAAATTCCCACATCCTTTCTCTTCTTCATAACATTTTGTTTAACCCTCTTACTTCCTTCTATATATAGGAATGCTTTGAATTCCTCCACAATTCTCATCCTTATCCATCCCGTGTCCTCCGGTCGTCAGTAAATCTGGCATTAAATATACCACCTCACACAACCAGGTTCTACGACAAATCCTTTTCCATCCAGGCCATAAGGTTGTGTAATGCACTACTTGAATCCATTAGAAAACCAACTGCCTTATCAACCCCCTAAAAAAGCGGTACCTTCTCAACCCCTTCAAAAAATTCCTGGCGCCACGGCAGATTTTATGTCGATTTTCTAAATTTTTTTAATTTTTTACGGTTATATCGATGTCAAAATTATTCGCTAGCAATAGCTAGATCTTACTTAATAGCCTCACAAAATTTAAAAAAAAAAATCAAATTCGAATTTGTAGCTTTGAACTAAATTAAATAAAAAAAAATGATAATTTTGATTTCAGAATACTTTTAAAAACTTTTCTAGTCTTTAAAAGTATCCTCCCAGTACCGTGCGCGCACTCACTAAGGTCAGTCGCATTCGCGAGCGCCACTATCTGCTTGTCATACAAAATAGTAACAAACAATGTCTAAGTCAACACTAGCTTGTCTAGAGCAGTTATTGATTAAATTCATCGCGCCGATAGAGCAAAAGTTCGACTCCGTAATGAAGGAATTGAAGAAGATCGAGGAGAAAATCGTGATTCTAGAAGCAAAGAACTCGGCTACACCCGACGAAGCGGGTAGATTGCATCCCAACCTAGTCGCAACGAACCCAAAGACGGGTGGCTCTACCGCCACACAACAAAAAATATCGCTCAACCGACCACAGCAGCAACAAAAGAACGAGCACACAAACGCAGCGCCTACAGGCACGCACCCAGCGGCGATCCCCGCTACTGCGCGCGCGCAAGCGCTCCCCACCACCGCGCCACCAGTCAGTGGGAGCACGCGGAGCCGCAGTCAGCGCGCGCCCGAGCCGTTGGCCACTCCTGCTAGTGTGCCCCGGCCGCTCGGGTCACCGCCGATGCTTTCAACAACTCTTATGAATGCGGACTCGCATGATCCTAATCAGATTTCAGACGCAGCAGAAGAATGGAACACAGTCGTACGTAGACCTAGGAGACGACCGGTACGCCGTAATGTTATAAGGGGTAGCGGCTCGATCGATAGCGAGCTGCAAACTGTGGAGCGCGTACGCAAAATTCATGCGTGCTTTTTCAAGCCAGAAACGACACCCGAAGCAATCCAATTTTATATGAACAAAAAGAGCCCCTGTCACCACTATAACGTAGTAAAACTTAAGCTATCACACAGCCACTACTCCTCGTTTGGCATAACTGTACCCAGCAGCCTATTTGAGTTTTTTATGGCTGCAGAGAACTGGCCACCCAGTACCGAAATCAGCGAGTGGTTTCGTAGCGGAGCCGGGCGCGCGCACCCCGCCGCGTCCGGCGCGCGTGGACTGCGCCGACCTGCCCGCACCGGCACGACCAGCACGGGTGCCGCCGCCGCAGCCGCGCCCGCTACCAGGACATAACACCCTGGTGCTTTGCCACCTAAACATCCAAAGTCTGCGTAAGAAGACGAAGAGACTGGAAGTTTCGTTGACCAAAGAACTATCGTGTGATATTCTTGTGCTCACAGAGCACCATCTCAAGAACTTTGAAATAGATTCAGTTACACTATGTAACTACGACTTAATCGCATCGTATTGTAGACCTAAAATAGAACATGGTGGAAGCTGCATTTACGTCCGGTCTGGCATTAAGGTTAGTGACCGACCAGATTTTTCTGACCTATCACAAGAACAGATTTTTGATGTTTGTGCAGTGCATCTCGCACAAGAAAATCTATTAGTCGTAGGAATTTATCATTCAAACTTAACAAGCCATGTGGACTATTTAAAGCTATTTGATAAATTGCTTAGTAAAATTAATGACGAAAACCTTGAAGCAATATTAATGGGTGATATTAATATCAATACCTTAGTTAGTTCATCCGTCACCAAACAGCTGACCGATCTCATGAGTGTGCATAACTTTACCCAGCTTATCAACTTCCCAACACGCATCACTATGGAGAGCAGCACTCTAATCGATCATGCGTACACGAACCTCAACCCATGAGCGCCTAATGAGCGTCGCTGGCCTAGATCCGCTCTTGAGCGACCATCAGGCACAACTCCTAACCGTCTCGCGAAACTCCCCGCGCCGTCCGTCGCTTGTTATAAAGAGGTGCTTTAATACAATGAACTCCATCAATTTTGTAAATGCCTTAGAGACAGTTGACTGGCCCGTGGTAATCAGAGAATCTAAACACGACTGTAACGTTCTATCCGAACGCATTCTTGCAGCGATAGTCAGCAATATTAACATCTGCTTTCCACTCAAACGCTTACCTGAGCAACAAAACTCCAAAAACTGGGTAGACTTAGATGTACTGAACCTAAAACACCTACTTTATGACACAGTGCATCTTAGGAACAGTTTCCCTGGCAATGAAAGTCTGAGCAAGTTCGTAGATGAATTAACTGTAAAATATAACCTTAATGCTAAAACTTAAGAGAACCTGTTTCTATTCCGATCAGATCCGTGAGGACCCTAATAAGTCTAAGAGGATGTGGAAGGTAATTAACACCGAACTTGGTCGCCACGGGCGGGAAGAACTGACTACACAGACCACATTAGGAATGCTGATGGTCAGCCATTCACAACTAAATTCGAACTCGTCGACGCCTTAAATAGGGAATTCGTGACGGCAGCAAGTAAGTGCGGCGCTCCTTCGGCCGACGTGCCGCGCGCGGTGGCTGCGCTTGCAGCAGACTCTAGCGCTAGTGAAGTATCGCTGCGGATCCGGCCTTTTACAGCGTTTGAGATTTTAAAAACCATCAATACACAGATAGCCCCGAAAACCAGCTCCGATGTGTACGGCATTTCGGCTAAGATTGTAAAATTAGCCGTAAAATCCCTGGCGGGGCCCCATAAGCTTTCTGTGCAATAGCTGTGCGCGGCAAGGAATCTACCCTTCCAGCCTAAAAAAAGTTAAAATAAGCCCCCTGTATAAGGGGAAAGGCAAAAAATCCGATCCGAAATCGTATCGACCCATCTCGTTGGTACCTGCTATTAGCAAAGTACTGGAAGTAGGCCTTAATAACAGGCTCCTAAAGTTCGTGGCCGAAAGAAAAATCCTCTCGGACCGGCAGTTTGCCTATAGAGCAGGCCGCGCCACGACGGACCTAGTGCGGGAAGTGGTCTGGCGCGTGCTGAGCGCGCGCGAAGCGGGTCAGCGCGTAGCACTGCTATGCTGCGACCTCTCGCGCGCGTTCGACACTGCAGACCACTGCCTTATAGTTAATAAACTCTCAGTTCCATGGCATACGTGGCCCCGCCCTATCCCTCCTAACCTCTTTTATGTCCAAAAGAACACAAGTAGTGGTAGGGGACGGGGGGCCGAGTCGTGTCGTCAGACCTGGAAAATGTCATGGGAGTGCCCCAAGGGTCCTGCTTGTCCAACACCTTGTTCAGCCTGCTCCTCAACGACCTACCCGGCACCATAGACAACGCTGAAATATACATGTACGCGGATGACGTGGCCGCGGTAATAACTGCACCTACTGATGGCGAGTTGGAGCGCAGACTGAACATGGTTATCCAACAACTTGAATCGTGGTTTCAATCAAACGGTCTTGCGCTAAACAGAGAGGAAAACCTGCCTCATTAGCTTCAACCTTAACGGAAAGGCGCCCTCTCTTAATGTGGTAGCTGGAAACACGGCGCTGGAACAAGTACATGCTATAAAATTACTAGGCTTCCACCCTGGACAGTTCCCTTGTATGGGACAAGCATATAGACAAACTCTGCGGTAAGCTTGGAGGGTCTTGCTTTGCATTACGAAGGCTAGCAAGCACCGCGTCGCGCGACGTAGTCCGGTCCTGTTACTACGCGACCGTCCACAGCGCGCTCTCCTACGGGGTAGAGCTGTGGGCGGAGCCGCCGACGTCCAGCGGGCCTTCGTAATGCAAAAGCGAGCTCTACGCGCGATGGCAGGTGTCCCTAGCGACGTCTCATGCAGGGAGCTGTTCGAGAAGTACAACATCCTCACACTCACCGGTGAACTTATCTACCAGGTTGGCTCTGTTCACTCACACCAATGTGGACCTGTTCCAGCATCGCGGTCGAAACGCTACCCATGGGCTGCGTAGTAACGACTACCACCACCACCTGGTCACACCTATACATAAACTAAAAAAATCTGAGAGGTCAGTATACGTTATGGGTCCCTCAGTGTATAATCGGCTGCCTGACCAAATCCGGAATGCAGCTTCCATATCTATTTTTAAGAGAAAATTAAGAAAATGGCTTATTGCGTTGGTGTTGTATGACATTAATGAATTTTATAATTTGCCCTTGTTATAGATGATAAATATGATGATAAATATTATTTTTTATAATTAAGTTGACATGTAATAATGGTATTATAAATAAAATCTGTATCTGTATCTGTATCTGTATCCTCTTTCTAACGGTACGAAACATGCCATGAAAACCTTTTACTAACTTTACTAATTTGCTTATTTTGTGTATCGAGACACATTACGCTAATATTTGATAGTTTTTACTCCGAATCAATGATACCTAATGATATCGAACCGATTTCTTCCATACTTAAATAAATTGAAATAAATTTGGAACAATAACTCAAAAAAGAAACATGTGCAAATTTATTACCTACCATTTGAATTTACTCGTAATTTTGAAATCGTGACAACATATTATTTGTTTTTGTTAGACTTTGTTGAAATCTGTTTAGTGTTTTTGTTGTTGTTTTGTTAGTGTAGTCCATTAGACGATGGCTACATTCGCTGACGAAGAGTATACAGACATTATGATGACATACGGAAAAGCCGATGGTAATGAGCAAGAGAAGCGCAACGCATCTACCAAGAACGCTTTCGTAACAGATGTTTACCTTCCCGCTACACGTTACAAAATACTTTTCGGAGCTTTCCTGAAACTGGAAATATTCTTAATAAAGAACTAAGAGGAGTTTAGATGCAGCACAATGTTGGAATTGATGACCAGATTTTAAGGCTCTTCGAAGAAAATCAAACTCGAAGCATACGAAATGTAGCTGAATTGCTCGAAGTATCCATCTGGATGGTGTGGAAAATACTTCGCCAGAACACCAAACATGCATTTCATTACACTCCGATGCAAGGTAGGATTTTGAGGTCACTCATGTGAGCGTATTCATTCTTTTAAATAACCTGGACGGTAAGCAAAGCGTATTTTTGTTGGTCGCAGGTCTTGAAAATTCCAACTTTGACAACCGTGTCCGATTTTGCCGTTATTTGCTTCGTACATACGTAGATGACCCAGACTTTTTAAAAAGTATTTTGTGGACAGACGAGTCCTAATTTACAATAGAAGGAATTTTAAATTTGCACAACTTGCACCACTGGTCGTCAAAAGATGAAAACCCGCGAGTGAGGAGACATAGGTCATTTCAAAGAAGATTCAGTCTTAATTTTTGGGCAGGAGTGATTGGAGATCGCGTAATTGGACGACATTGCCCAGGGTCGGACTAGCCATATAGTCGGGGGTGGCGATTGCCAGCCGGGCCCCAGCCTGAGCGGGCCCCCCCCACTGGGTCTGGCTTGCGGATATCGCCACAAGCACGACGCGTCGGTAGCTACCCGGGCAGGCTGGGGCCCGGATACAGTCACAAAATTAATCGCGGCTCGCTTTGCTCGCCGTTATTTTAGATACCTTCTAAGACAGCTTTGAAAGCTAGGTACTCAATTTAGTTTTAAACTACGTGTTAATTTGACACAATGAAAGCTAATTTTCAAATTATAATGTATCAATTTAATTGGCCAAAAAATTAATCAAAGGCACAATAAGCGTCTGATCAAGGGTCGGCGCTGATCCAACTACCACTATCCCATCATGGTCCCCTTAGGAGCTACCCGGGCCCTTTTGGCCCAGTCCGACCCCTGACATTACCTGCCTGGGCGTCTCAACGGGGAGAATTATCTAGAATTTCTACTTAATGATTTACCGGAAATGCTAGTTGAAGTGCCAATTTTTAATGAAAACAGACCTATTGTCTTTCAATGGGTGTCCTGCGCACTGGAGGTTAATAGTCAGGGAATCCCTAATTCGTGGATTGGGAGGGATGGCCCTATACCATGGCCTCCACGCTCCCCAGACCTAACTTCTTTAGATTTCTACGTCTGGGGGACGTGCAAAAGAACTCGGCTACGCTACGGAAGTTGAAATCAAGAAGATTTACGACAACGGATAGAAGCGGTCATCGACACGATCAAGAACGAATTTCGTTTAAATATTACGACGGTATAAATTAGGCGAAGATGTCACGCGTGCATTCCCAACGGCGGTCAGCACTTTGAACAAAAGTTGTAATGTTTAAAAAGGTAGTTTAAAATGTAATATTTACTAGATTTGTGTTTTTTATTTCAAGTCTGATTAGCGATCGTACCCATAGAAAAAGAAGATAGTAGACAGATTTCAATGCATAAATATCAGCCAAAGGTGTCTCGATGCACAAAATAAGTAAACTGGTAAAGCTAGTTAAAAGGTTTTCATGGCATGGTGCATACCGTGAAATAGGATAAGACTAGAAAAGTTTTTAAAAGAATTCTAAAAACAAAATTATCATTAGCTTTTTTTTATTTAGCAAAGTAAAGTAAAAAGGTTTTATTTTTCGTCACAATAAGAAACACATAAGGAAGAAACAAAAATAAACAAATCAGTGACAAAAAAAAGGGGCATCGCTCAGCATATGCGCAGAAGCGATATATACCGCTACTACGCGCTGATTTACGCGACTCCCAGTGTGCGCAAGCAGCGGCTGTGACACACGCTTACAACAACAGAGGTAGGTACATAATTCACTTAATTCATCATATCAGCCCACATACGTCCACTGCTGGACATATGCCTCCCCCATACGACGCCACTGATAGCGGTCCTGAGCCGCCTCCATCCATCGACTCCCTGCGACCGCTACGATGTCGTCGGTCCATCGAGTGGATGGTCTCCCAACACTCCTTTTCGCATTGCATCGTGGTCGCCACTCGAGAACCTTTACTCCCCAACGGTTATCAGTTCTGCGAGCTATATGACCTGCCCACTGCCACTTCAGCTTACTAATTCTGAAAGCTTTGTCGGTGACTTTGGTTCTTCTACGGATTTCCGTATTCCGGATTCTATCACGTAGAGAAACTCCAAGCATAGCTCTCTCCATAGCTCGCTGAGCGACTCTGAGCTTATTAACGAGGCCTATAGTTAGCGACCACGTCTCGGATCCGTAGGTCATCACTGGCAGCACACATTGGTTGAAGACTTTCCTCTTGAGGTTCTGCGGTATCTGTGACGAGAAGATATTACGAAGCTTCCCGAACGCTGCCCATCCGAGTTGAATTCGTCGGCTGACCTCTTTATTGAAGTTGGATTTACCTAGTTGGACCATTTGGCCTAGGTAGATATAGTGATCAACAACTTCGATGACATCGTTTCCAACGTGGATTGGTATGGGTGCGACCATGGGCATTCGACATGATATTTGTCTTACCCATGTTCATTTTAAGACCCACCTGTCGGGGAAACGATGTTGAGGTCTCTGAGCATCTTGCTAAGGTCTTCCAGCGATTCTGCCATTATGACTATATCGTCGGCAAACCGAAGGTGAGTGATGTAATTGCCATTGATGTTGATGCCGTATCCGTCCCAGTCCAAGAGCTTAAATATATCCTCCAATGCAGAGGTGAACAGTTTCGGAGAGATAACGTCTCCCTGTCTCACCCCTTTTTGCAATGGGATCGGATTTGTGCTCTGGTTCTGGAGCCGGATAGACATAGTGGCCTTGCTGTACAAGCACTTCAACACTTGGATATACCGGTAGTCGATTTGGCACCGCTGGAGGGACTGTAGCACTGCCCAGGTTTCGACTGAATCAAAGGCTTTCTCGTAGTCCACAAACGCTAAGCATAATGGCCGATTATACTCCTCTGTCTTCTGTATAATCTGCCGGATGAATGCGGTCTACGGTACTGAAGCCTTTTCGGAACCCGGCTTGTTCGGGAGGCTGGAAGTCGTCAAACCTTCGAGAGAGACGGTTGGTGATAACTCTTGAAAACAGCTTATAGACGTGACTCAGCAGTGAGATAGGCCTATAGTTCTTAAGAAGGGCTTTGTCGCCCTTCTTATGGAACAGTACCACCACACTCCTGTTCCACGCCTCTGGCGTTTGTCCTTCGAGAATGACGGAGTTAAACAGCCTCTGAAGGACTTTAAGTACCGGTGAACCACCCGCTTTCAGAAGTTCTGTAGTTAATCCGTCATCTCCCGGTGCCTTGTTGTTTTTGAGCTGTTTGAGAGCCGTCCTTATTTGCGTAAAGGCTGACGTCCGGGATATCTTCGGTATAGTGTCGGGTTAAGTGGGCTCTTGCATCGCCTGCCGTGTTGTTTGCAGGGCATTGCGATGAGGTGTAGAGCTGTCCATAAAACTTTTCAAGCTCTCTCAAGATCTCAGGCTTGGAGGAAATGATGCTGCCGCTATCGGTCTTTAGCTTCGTCAACTGGCTTTGTCCAAAAGACAGATCTCTTGCGAACACCTTGGAGCCCTTGTTCCGCTCTATTGCGCTCATAATACTGTTAGTATTATATGAGCGCAAATCGTGTCGCATGGACTTCGAGATCTGTCTATTGAGCATACCGTATCTAGACATATCTGCCAAAGACTGCAGCCTCATTTCGCTTCTCTCTGCCATCAACTGCAGAGTGTGACTCGAGAGTCTCTGTGTTTTATTTCTGCGGTGGGTCTTAAAGTACTCCGACCCGACCGCATGGACAGTTTCCACCAGCCCGTTATTCAGCTCGTCCACTGTAACGCATTCCGCGAGGCATTCAAAGCGGTTTTGCAGCTCCAACTGAAAGCTTTCGGGATTTTGTATTTGGACAGGATTTGGGCGTAACGTAGACCTTATCAGACGAGACCGTTCTAGCTTAACGTTGATATTCAATGACGCTCTTACCATGCGGTGATCGCTGCCGGTTTTCACCTTGTTGATCACAGAGACGTCATTGAATATGTGCCTGTGAGTCGTCATGATAAAGTCTATTTCATGCTTATAACCGCCGGGGTGCAGCCACGTCCATTTTCTGGACGACCGCTTCTCGAAAAAAAGAGTTTATCGCGAAGAGTCTCTCCTTCTCCATGAAGTCGGCCAAACGCTGTCCCCTTTGGTTTCGCTGTCCAAACCCAAAATGACCCACTCTCAGTTCGTCACCGCTCTTCTTGCCTAGGCCGCGCATTGAAATCTCCCATCACAACGGTGTAGTGTGTTTTCGAGGCATGCATGACCCGTGAAATGTCGTCATACATGACCTCCACTTCATCGTCAGGGCGTCCCGAGTGCGGAGCGTATACCTGTATGACCTTCAGCGAATACCGTTTGGTGATTCTGAGTATAAGGTACGCCACCCTGCTCGAAACGCTCTCGATCTTTACAATGTTGTTGACGAGGGACTTATGGACGAGAAACCCGATACCGTGTTGGGACAGCTGGTCGCCCTCCCGGTAGTAGAACAAGTTACCGGAATTAAGGGTGATCGTGTCGTCTCCCTCTCTTCGGACTTCTGATAACCCTATGATATCCCATTGCAACTTGTCTACCGCTTCTTCCAGCTCGATCATCTTCTCGTCGGTCCTCAAAGTTCTTGCGTTGTATGTTGCCAGGTGCAAGGGTCGTAGGTACTTGGATTGGTAGCTCAATCTCTTCCGGAGATTCCTAGCACCCCCTGCCCCGCCGTCACCGTGGCCGCTACCGTGACCAGTAATAGCGGAGCTGCCGGGGACTGGGGGCCGTTTTCCATTTGTATTCATCATGTAGGGGGGGGTTTTGCCATAATCACCACGCTTGGCAGACGGATTGGTGATCGCAGTGTAGGTATTAAAAATACTCAGAAGGAAGCTGCTGCCCTTCCTCTGGTAGGTTCCCTTAGTCGACTCTTACGACATCCCCGGGCTGAGTTGGAGGGGTCGATATTCTTACGCCGCGGCCCCACGGTCGTTAATTATAGTAACTCAAAATATAGAAATCTGTAAGTTCTATAACATACGAAACTTAAATCATATTAAGTATGTAAAACTACGTGGTATTTACACGATTACAAGGTGAGACGAAAATACAAAATTATTTAGTAAACTAAAAATTAGGCAAATAAGTAATATGGGTAGGTACTAATATTAAATAAATAACTTAATTAAAATAAAGGCTGGAGATTTAAATGTTACAATACATATGTCAAAAACAATAAACAAACAATTTTATTGTGCAACGCTATCTTAGACTAAACTGATGTTAGAAGACATTTTCTTCTTTAAAGATTTTTTTGAAGGAATAAACAGATTGATCGGTATAAATATTTCGTTCAAAGTTGAGCTTCAAATTTGAAATTGCTTTTTTTAATTGTTTGTGGGACGATTAAAAAAAGGTAGCTATTGCTAGTGAATAATTTTGAGATCAATAGAACCGTACTAACATTACAAATTAAAATAAAATACAAGTTTGGAGGCTACGTCACATATTTTTTTTTAATTCAAGTTTGAATGCACACTATTGTTCAAATATTTTTTTTTAAAAATCGACATAAAATCTTCCATGGGGCCAGGATTTTTTTTATAGAGTTGAAAAGGTAGCATGGACCTCCCCTCACCCCCGATTTCATTTTGACAAACGATGCACCAAACACCCTGTATAACACACTAATAATTATATAACACACTATATTGTATTTTAATTCAAGAGAAACGCATTTTAAAAAAATGGCCCTTTTGCTTACTATATAAAATTATACTAACTATTTTTCTATATACTAACTATTATACTAACTTTCTTTATTGGTGGTGGTCACATTTAACGGAACTTTCTACGCTAATAATTATAAGTTAAAAATCCAGTATTTTACGGTCGCAACTGGAAAAATGGCAGTTTTGCTCTGAAGTACGTCATTAATGTGTCAAAATGCAAAACGGGCACTTGTGGGAATGGACCATTTTAAACTTAAAAAGACTGGGTGTCTTTTTTGAATATACAATATAATAGTTACGCTTTTTGAAATAAACGATGTTACATACTATACATACTACTATACATACTACAAACGATGTTATATTTCTTGAGATGTGTCCGTTTTGAATTTAAAAAGAATTCAGCAATAATTGCTCACCGCGTTGTCCGATATCAATTATTGTTTTAATCCTTGTAACAAAAAAGTTTCCATGTATTGCCACTCTTATCTCTTACCTAAATGCAAATGTTCCAGAAAAATGTAGACGATAGTGCGATCGTAGCTGCGTACAAAGAAGCGCACAAAGAGAGGGATAATCGCTATTTTGAAGAACCACCTCAGAATCAGCAAGTCGGAATCAAGATCATAAACGTTTCTAAGGTAAGAGATCAGCCGCCAGACAAGTACACTGATAGACTGGATTCTGGAATCCAAAATATAAAGTAACAAAGTAATGACATAAAAAAAACACAAACTTCAATAACGTATTAATAATAAAGTAATTGCACATTTGCAGCGAAACATGTGCAATTTCGAGTTACAAACGATCGTGAGAATTATGAATGAATGCTGTCAATATAAAACATTGTTTTAGCCTCTAAATTACGTTAGTATTAGTATATATTCTCTGTCCAAAACTCCACAGTTTTCAATGAAAATTTGTCTAAAATTCGACACTTGAGACGTGCGTATATCTGAGTTTTGTTTGAGTATTCGGGCGTTAGATTTGCAACGATTATACCAGTATCGTAAAAAAATCCCACCAATATTTATTTGGTTTTGTAACCCATAAAATATGTAGAATTCTTGCATCGAGGAAAATTTTAAATAAATAAATAAAATTATTTTTATATCAGATTACATGATCCATAGTTTGTTAATAGCACACAAGATCTCTTATATTTAATGTTAGTAAATAAATTAAATTAAATCGAAAGAAAGAAAAGTAAATTAAGTCAAATAAAATTATAAGCAAATAATAAATCAGATTAAATAATCAAATTAAGTAAAATTAAATTAAATTATTTTTTTCGCAAATTTCTGCCATATCGGCCAATAAATCCTGCCAGCTACAGTTTGTAGGATGCTGTTGGGGCTATCCCGCACTCTGCGCATCGGGGATGCCATCTTTTTCCGGAGGATAGCAGCAAACCCATCATCCGTCTCATACTCAGCAAACATCCCTGATGCACTGCAGAAACGACGCAGCCCCAGCATCATCCTAAAGATATTATATATAACATATATAATATCTTTAGGATACAATAACAAATGTGCAGGGTCTCCAGCGGTCTTTTGGTGTAGCTTACCCAAAGATTCCTGGTGTAGGAGCTTTGACAGCACGCTTTAAACAGCGTTATTTTTTTACGTAGTCTGTACACCGGGAAAACCTACGGATCAACATGTTACCTCTTACCGCTAAAGCCCTACGCTCTCTTTCTATGTCAGCATTGTCCTTAAGGTCGTCGATATAAAATGACCGAGATATTTAAAAGCAGTTACTTTTTTAATGTTCATGCCATTTAGGGTAACTTCTGGGAATTTAATCTAAGTTGGAGGGGTTGATTCTACCCCGTGGCTCTATGGCTAAGTACATACCTACTCATGCACCCAATGAGTGCCTCTTTTTTCAGTTTTATCCAAAACCAGTACTGAGTGACGTATCTTTGGATGTGTACAAAGGCGAGATCACAGTTCTATTGGGACACAACGGCGCGGGGAAAACTACTCTCATGTCTATTATTACTGGTAAGGTAGACTTAAGGATCCGGCGAACACCGCTCGCAATTTCAATTCGAGGCGCGTGCAAAAAAGGCTCCGTATATCGCTATCTCTGTTCAGCTGACATAGGCGCGCGCGGGCCGCTGTACAACAGTAGTCGTGCGGTGCGTGAGTAGGTAGGTAGGTATAAACTACTTACTTACCGACCATTCCTAACAACTTGATGGCGGTTTATTTCGGGCTAGGTAGGTACTTATTTTTGTGGAGTAGGAAAGTACCTACCCAAAAAATAAGAATGATTTTATTTACAAGTAGAAAAAAGGCCTTGTAGAGAAAATCGCGTTTGCAAACTGAACATTCACTTTTTATTTTTTTACTTTCACCTGCAATACCTACCTAGTTAGGTACCTACCTAGGGAAAGGGCCACGGGCACTTTAGGCGTTAGTTTTATTATGTTCCCTGGCCCACTTTTCAAAGTTTGTCAGTCAGTGATCAAACAAACTTACTAGGTACCTACCTATGTCATTTGAAAGTTCTTGTTCTTGGAGTATAGGTACATTAGGTAAGTATTTCATTTTATGACAGCTTAGTTCAAATCGAGCGCCAAAATGGTGTTTTGTTGGGTTTCAGAAAAAATATTAGTCTTGATAAAAATTATAGGCAAATAGCTATCACTAAGTAGGTAATTACACCTATAGTAAGAATAAGACATTTTCTGAAATCATATATTATAGGACATTTGCGCGAAAGACATTTGAGCGAGAGACACTTGCGCGACGGACACTTGCACGACAAGACTTTTAACGAGTAGGCATTTGCGCGAATGGTTTATTTTACGAATAAATATAGGTTAGTATAACAATTTAGCCTGACCTAGATAACCCTTTATTTCAGACGATAGGAGTGCTTATTTTGTAATAAAGGACTCATTTACTATTAGAATAAAGGCATTTTGTTTAAAAATATTGTTTATATTACAAAAAATAAGTGTCTGATATTAAGGTTCTTAACTTACAATAAGTAAAACTAGATTTATCACTATTCTAAATAGGTTAACTTGTAATAAACATGTATAAAAATATAATCTACTTGATAATATCTAATAGCTTTTCTGTGTCACCGTAGGATAGTCTTTATGTTCATTTAATAGATTTTTTATAATTATTTTTGTTAATAATTATTGTAGTGCATAAAAATTGGACATTTAGTCAGTGGTATAGGAACGCATCAAGAAATAGATAAAATTTGTTCGTAAAGGAAAATTTTAGGGTTGGTTGAGGGCAAACTTTAGCATTCCGTCTCTTAGTAGTAAAATCAGTGCTGTAGGGAAGGGGTGTGTACTGTTTAAGTACTGTGTTCATAATAGCTACCAGACTGTGAACACATCACAGGACTCATATAGGAGATTAGTGGGAAAGATAAAAGGGCGAAAAGTTGCCACAAAAATCCTAAAATAGTGAATACCCAAGAGGGCATTTTCGTGAGTGAACTTATGTGTGAGAAATTATTAAACTCCTAATAACTCTCGAACTAGACGTTGTAGAGAATTTGAAATTCTTTTTGAAATACATCTCAGTTTATTATATAGAATATTCAGCGAAATGTATATATATAGGTTAACTGGGTAGATGGACTTAAAGCTTGGTGGATTTTTTAACCCTAAAAAGTCTCAGGTATTTCAAGATTTTTTCTGATGTTTTTCTGGAATTTGTAAAATTTGATGCTGTATGTTTTCGTTTACGAAATGACATGGCTTGATTACATCTGGCATGTTAGCCCGTACCATTCAAATCTTTACGTAAGATCTGGTCAAATAAAACTGTTATGGGGGTGTGAAGTGTGTAATACGAGAGAACCCTCCTTTAGCAGTCAGGTAAAAAAGGAAATTAAAATAAGAGAGTTCAACATTGAATTTAATTTAAAAAAACTGTGTCTCTGACTTTCCAACTCACTGAAAACTTCTTTGCCATAAGTTTGTATACCATATGTGTGAAAACTTTATAAAAAAATTACATAATAGGCATTTATTCAAAAATTCTGGCATTAAATATGACTGATTTTGGTCACCTAATCATGCTGTCAGCATGTTTAGTTCGGTTGAACTTGTGCCAAAGGGTAAGAGGGGATAAGTAGAATAAAGTGTGGCATCGTGGTAGCTTTTTTAATCGTCAACAGCGTCATAGCTATTTGAATATCTTTTTTTATGGTATAATAACATTTTTATTTTCATAACTTTTTCCACCTACTTGGTTTCACCTATCTCCTGTTACCTTATGACAAACGTGCTGCCGAAACACTCTGTGTATATATTTTTACTTCTCTAGCTAGAAAACGGTGAATTTGCTGCTCTAAAACAGTGGGCAAAATCGGTGTTTGCTTTCATGTAGATCAAAAGATATTATTGCATGTTGCATAATACGATACGATAATCTGTGGTCGCCGCCTAAAAAGAAAAACTACGCAAGCTCAACTCAATTTCGCATAAAACCTACTTTAGGTTTTACCAGCTTCAACCCGCCGTTGGTGACGTTCATCTGACTTGCATATTTCGTGATCCTGGGTCGCGCATTCTCGTAGCCTATAAACGCTTGACATAACGGCCGATTATATACACCTCTGTCTTCTATATGATCTGTTAGAGAGTATCAGGTGTCGCTTGTAACGCAGAAGGCTACGGGAACCTTCTACGTTGCAGGCGGACCTGGACATATCATTTTGAAAGTACATGGCATCTGTCGATTTTACAAAAAAAAATACACCATAGTTGCTCAATCTTTTTCATTTAAAAATTCCTAATATTCCAAAATTTTCAAAATTAAAACCTATTAAATTAATTAAATTGCCAAAAAAATTATGCCCAAAAATGCGAACAAAGGCTAGTATATATATACATATATAAATACCAACCTGGGCACTAAGTTGATCCAGCCCGACTGCCGTGCATTCCTGACTCCACCTTTTCCCCCATGTTACTCGACTCCGGTTGCATAGATCTTGCCCGGAGTGACAACGGCGCAAATTTTTGGGCGACGTTGCCAAACGTATTCATGGAGAAATTGATGTACTCAACATTTTTATTGCTAAGATCTCGAACTTAATCGACTCCGTAACGGCCGAAATTCAGAAACCCATAAACACTTGTTGGCTCCGTTTTATATACCAAATCCAAAGTCGTATGTTGATCAGATCCATTTATATTATCAAAATTACAGCTTTATTTGATCCGACAAAACGAAACTGTATATTAAGTAACGTAGATTAATTTTTCGTAAACACTACAGTATTTGTTGGCTCCGTACACAATATGTGCAATGTTCCATACATTGCTAAATCCACCTAGACTAGACGAACTCGACTCCGTAACGGTTCAAATTTTGAAATGCTCAAGCACTTCTTGACTCCGTTTTATATACCAAATCATAAGTCGTATGTTGATCTGTTCCATTTATATACTCAAAATTACCGCTTTATTTGATCCGACATAAAGAAACTATAAGAAACGGAGGAAAAATTTATGAAGGGTGCGGGGGCCGGGGCACGAACGCCCCGCTCGCGGTGCCGGCCAGCGTTCCCAAATCTACGTCTTTTTACGTAGATCTACTAACTTTAGGCCTTTCCTGCAAACCTACGAACTTCAGTCCCAGAATCTACGTATTTTTTATAAAATTGTACAATTTGTAAACAAATATAACTTTTGAAGCTGAATGGGCATAATTTCAATTTCCTTCTCATTCGTGAAAAAAGGTATTAAAAAAAATGTTTCATTTTACACAGTCACAGCAATAGAGGTGTGTTTGATTTCTATATAAAATGTTTCATGTTGATTTCTAACTATGGAAACAAGTAGTGACAGTGATGATGAGCGGAATGTTGCTACTCCCACTAAAAAAACAAGAAAGCTGCATTACGAACAAAAATACTCAAAGTCGTGGGAAAAGGACAAAAAGTTTTCAGGTTGGGTTAAAAGAAGCAGCAAAGGGGATTACTATTTTTATTGCAATTCATGTAAATGTGACTTGAAATGTGGTGGAGGTAAAAGAGTTTTGGATAAGCATGCAGAATCTACTAAACATAAGTTTAATATTAAAGGTGAGTGGACTGTGGTGTATATTTAGTTTGTGTTTTAATATTTACTTGCTTTTCTATTATAGTGTAAGAATGAAATAGGTAGGTTATGTAAATATTCCTTTGCTTGCTTCCTTATTCATTATTGTGAATAATGATTGTGAAGGAGGATTATTAAAACCAATAACTACACGTAGTTTAAAATTTATCAAAAATCTCCTTATTTGTGAAAATTCTCCTTCCATTGTGTGTTTAATTAATATTTTTTGTAATGTGTGTTTAATTAATATTTTTTGTACTGTGTGTTTAAAATCAATATTTTTTGTACTGTGTGTTTAATTAATATTTTTTGTACTGTGTGTTTAATTAATATTGTTTGTACTGTGTGTTTAATCAATATTTTTTGTACTGTCTGAATAATTAATATTTTTTGTACTGTGTGTTTAATTAATATTGTTTATACTGTGTGTGACAATAAAGTTTCTTATGTGTGTTATAATTGATTATTCATTCGACAAGGATGTTTTGGCTCATGGCGGAAATCGGAACTAGGCACTTGCATGACATTGACATGGGGATATGAAATTAGGGCTAGCAAAAAATCTCCTGAGTTTTATGGAAGTTGAAGAAGTCGACCGTAATTCAATTGAAACTTATAGAAAACGTGAAACTAAAAATACGGAACCCTAAAAAGATAGATATTTGGACGAACCTTTCGTCATACAGTGACGGTGATAATTCTCAAGTAGTATGCAACCTACAAATAACAACCTACCTCTTGAATCAGGGCAACTCTTTGCCCTGATTCAACAGGTTGCATCATCATCATCATCATCAGGCTACATTAGTACACTGCTGGACATAGCCCTCCCCTAATGAGCGCCATAGCGCCCTGTATTCAGCTTGCCGCATCCAGCATCTGCCTGCAGTCTTTTGCAGATCGTCATCCCATCTGGTTGGAGGGCGTCCTACACTACGTTTGCCGAGTCGCGGTCTCCACTCAAGAACACTTTTACCCCAGCGGTTTCGGTTCTTCGTGAGATATGGCCAGCCCACTGCCACCAAGAGGTTGCATACTACTGCTTATAATAGTAAAGAGTAGTCGAACCAATAAATGAAGCACATTTTATCGCATAAATAACTAATACATCGTCATTGGACCGTCAGTTGCGCTAGGAGCTTGTGGACGTGTGCACTAACGTGTATCAGACATTTCCGTTATGTATGGAGAACGAGCTAAGGTTAGTGAAGTAGGATTTATGTATCTTTTTTAAGACCAGTAATTGACCGGTAAATTTCTCAAAAACCTTTTAAAAATTACTTATTTTCTTTGTGATAATTTTCTACTTCTGATAATTGTCTTAATTGCAGGAGAACACATAATTGGGGCCTAATAATAGAATAAGAGACGTATTATAAAAATCACCAGAGAATCAATATGATAAAATAATTAAAATGTTAGATTTAGGTCAAACAAATGGCTAAGGCCGCAAGCGACCAATGGCTGAGCCCCGTGGGCTCTGATTGGCTCATTTGAATCGGATCAACAAGTGCTAAAACGCAAAAAAGGTGGATTTGTATAAAAAGCACGTAATTATTATTATTACTGATGGTGACACTTGTGGCTCCGTTCGGATCCACATACGGATGGTGATGTGGCAATGGATCAACAAATACCAACCGGATCAACAAGTGAAAACGGATCAAATAATTACTAACTATATGGCACGTTTGATCAACATAGTGCCCATGGAGATATCTATATATATATATTTGTATTGTACTATATATATATATATATTTGTATTGTATATATATATATATATATTTGTCAAAGTTTTAAAAAAATAAGTAAAGAGTCATTTTTTTTATTTTTGGTTTCTGTTTTGCCTTGAGTCCCCGCACCTTCAACATTATCCACTCATTAAGGGACACCCTGCATAAAATCTTTTGCAGTGCCCTACAGGGAACATGTACTATTGAGCTAAGCTGTATTCATGTAAGCAAAATAAATTAAATTAGATCTTGTGGCTACGCCCTGACTAGCCACTACGGTCCGGCGTAGTATCGTAGCAGATGCTACGCAGGTCTACTAAACTATATATGTATATATATTTGATCGCAGATCGTTGTATTTCTAGACCTCAATCAATACTATTTGCGTGCGTGAGTTTGTCTGTGATACCATACAGTTTGCTAGTCAACAGTAATGACAACTTCTTTGTTGATTTGATGTGTTGTCACTTGTACAGTATGCACACAGTACTTATTGACAACCAATTAAGCTGTTTGTGAAGAAGTGTCATAAAAGAAAATAAATAACTTTGTTGGATATCACATTGTACATCTCTGGCATTTTCTAAATTATTATTCCGAGTTTATTCCCATTATTAGTATTGCGACGCTTTGTTATTGCATGCACTCATGCACTGCAGCTGATGAGACAATAAAGAACAGTGTACCGAATAAAACCTATGAGTGCTTTCCTGACAAAACCACATTGACATCTGATATCCAGTCCCTGGCTTCATGAAGAGTGAAAATAGTAGAAATGATACACTCTCATACATCTGATCGACCAGCAATTCTCTATCATGGTGAAATTCGTAACTCGTAAGGTCTACTAGTTTTGGAGATGATGAGGAATTAAGTTTGGAGTAGAAAAGTGTGTGCGCGTTGACGTGCTATGCAACGCCGGTGCGGCGTAGCATGTGCTATAAAGATCTTCGATAATATGATGATGATGATTGTCTAGTACTATTTTTTGGGCAAGTGTCTACTCGTGCAAATGGCCTCTTGAGTAAATAACCATTCGCGCATATGTCCATTCGCGCAAATTTCCATTCGCGCAAATGTCTATTTGTACTTGTACAAATGACCACTCCAGCAAATCATCTCATCTAATTTGAAATTTAAACTTACCTAAAATTCAATTTGTTGCAGTGTCAATCTTATAGAATTTAAATAAATGTTGATTGCTAACGGGCGCCCGCGATTTTGTCTGCGTTTGTAAATAAACTAACCTAACCCTAATAGGTACTTGATTTTTTTAAAATAAAAGTAAGTGCCTAAGTTATTCCTTATATCATCCGCTATCTGCCAGTGAAATTCCTGTTAAAATCGGTCCAGCAGTTTCGGAGATAGGCCGGAACAGACAGTTAAAAAAAATCAAGTTTTTATATTTGTTATCTTGGTGAGTAAATAAATAAATAATGCTGGACAATTCACAATTCAATTTCTAGCCCCAAGCTAAGCAGAGCTTGTGTGTTGGGTACTAGGTAACTGATATACATAATATACCTAATATACCTAATACACTACATAGATAGATATTTTTTATTATACATAGAAAACATCTAGAACACCCTGAACAAAAATATCTGCAGATCGTACAAACATTTGTCCCGAGGCGGGAATCGAACCCGCAACCTCCGGCATCGCAGGCAGACCTTCGCCCGCCACGCAACAGAGGTCGTCGAAGTAGGTACCTATATATAAACACCTCAATGCATTCATAATGCATTTACTAAAAAGCTGTTAGGTAGGTTCCTGCTAAAACGCAGTCACAACTGATTGATAGTAAATCAAATTAGCCTCCCAACATCTCAGTGCCTCCCGACGACAACCGAACGAGCTCCGAACCGCGCCGAGTAAATACTCGTTGCAGTTGTTGAGTGCCTGTCCGAGCAATCACACACACAGCCAAAGTGTCCCCGTGCGTGCGCGATAGCAATACTTGTGTTAAAAATTTGTAAGGAATTCGGTTGTGTGCCGTAATACCAAAAATGATGACTGAAAACTTTTTGTATTATTCCCAAAATGTTGTTATTCTGTAACTAGACAATATAAGCTATGTTCCTGACCAAAAAACACGTAAGATATTGTTGTTTTTAATACGAATAAAATAGAAAGAAAACATGTCATTTTTGATCTAAAAATATGCAAAATGCGATTCGCTTACATTTCATTACAGGTAAGTATTTTGAAAAAAAAACTATCTAGGAACCTAGATAAATACTATTTGAATACAAAAAATAGCATAATATGGTGAAAATATGCTCTAATTACAAATCATTTTGGTATGACGTTTGTATGGGCAATTCATGCGTCGCCGGCCCCTTAAGGTTAAAATGCCATAATCATCACTACATAGTATAAAACAAAGTCGCTTTCTCTGTCCCTATGTCCCTTTGTATGCTTAAATCTTTAAAACTACGCAACGGATTTTGATGTGGTTTCTTTTAATAGATAGAGTGATTCAAGAGGAACGTATATATGTATGTATAATACATGCATAATATACATAGTAGAGAAACACTGATCATTTTAGAGGTTTCTAATGTGATGTCGTAAATAAACACATTTTTTTGCGCTTACATTGCAAACGCTGGCTGAACCCTACGAGATAGAACAAAATAATGTACTACAGTATTGTACACCTTAAAAAGGTCTACAAAAAGTCCGCGATGGTATACACTACCGGCCAAAAGTTTGAGACCACTTGTAAAAATCTTTCTCACTCCCAAAACATTTAAAAAATACACATGATAATGAGCTAATTTGAACACCTGCGTATTCTATTGTTATTTAAGAATTTCTAAGAGTTATTATTTTGGTATTTTTTTAACTTATCATCCTAAAAAGGCTTTTTGTTTCAAAACATCAACGAGTGCCGCGCAAGCACCAGGTGGTAGAGTCATTGTAATATTTTTATGACCTGCTCATTACTAACTATTCTGGTTTTGTTTCGCGATAACCATAACTCAGGATTACTTTAGCTCCCTAAAACAGATTTTTTACCTGAGTTTTCATGGATATAATCACTCTCTATCTTATTTAGTCTGAGCTCGTCGTTGGTACAGTGAAGACATCTTAAAATGGGAAAAGTGTGTGAAATTAGTAGTGAAACTCGTTCTGCCATAGTTACTTTACACGGCGAAGGCAAATCTGAACGTGCGATTGCCTCTCAACTTAAGTTATCGAAGACTTGTGTTCATAACACGATAACCCGATACAAGGAGACTGGCAGTAATCAGGATCGTTCGCGATCGGGAAGGCCGAGAGCTACCACTTCTAGCGAGGATAATTTCATCGTCGTTACCAGCAAGCGGAATAGACGCCTAACAGCACCAGAAATCCGCGCAGAACTGCTCAAATCCCGATCTGAACCTGTGTCATTGACTACAGTAAAAAGACGATTGAGAGATGCTAAGTTATTTGGACGAGTCGCCGTTCGAAAACCACTACTAAGGCCACAAAACAAAAAGAAACGGATGCAGTGGGCCCTTACGCATCGAGACTGGACTGAAGAAGACTTTAAAAAAGTTCTTTGGACAGATGAATCCAAATTTGAAATATTTGGTACAAAACGACGAATTTTTGTTCGACGTAGCGCCGAGGAAAAGATGATGCCAGACTGTGTGGTGCCAACAGTTAAGCATGGTGGTGGTTCCATTATGGTCTGGGGATGTTTCTCAGGCCATGGAACCGGAGATTTGGTACGAGTCGAAGGAATCATGAAAAAGGAGCATTATAAACGAATACTACAGCAAAATGCCGTTCCGTCTGGCTTAAGATTACTTGGAAATGGTTTTTTTTTCCAACAAGATAATGATCCGAAACATAGTTCAAAATTATGCAGGGGCTATTTAGAACGTAAAGAAACAGAAGGGGTGTTAAAAAATATGGTATGGCCCCCTCAGAGCCCAGATCTCAACCCAATTGAGCTTTTGTGGGAAGAGCTGGACAGAAATGTACGCAGTTGTTGTCCCACCTCGAAAGAAGATATGTGGAAGGCTTTACAAGAAAGCTGGAACAATATTTCACAAGATACAATCGACAAATTGATTGCTCGTATGCCGAGATTAGTGAAAAAAGTTATACAATGCAAGGGAGGGTTTTTTGACGAAAACTCTGTTTAAAATATGAACGGCATTTTTTAAGTAAATGGTTGATATTTCTTTAGTTTTTAGTTTTTTTCCTAATATTTGTGTGATAGTAAATAAGTACATTAATAAATAATTAAACCTCTTGCTTTGAATTTTGAGTTTTATTTCATTTTCCTACTTTGAGGTAGGTGGTCTCAAACTTTTGGCCGGTAGTGTATGTCTATCTCTTAGGGATAACCCACAATAACCATTTTTATCCTTTACTTTTACACCCGTGCGAAGCCGGGGCGGGTCGCTAGTAGTTTATAGTTTAGTTTATTCATCATAATATGTAACATTACAAGATCATTACAAACTAATGCGTTACACTAATGCGTAAAAAGAATACCTAGTATATACAAAACTACATATATACGGTGTAGGTGACCCTGCTATTTTATGTAGTTATATTTATGTATATAATATTATTTTACACTACATCTAAACATCATATTTATTTACGTATATAATAACACTAAAACATGCATTACTCACCTTCATACATTCACACATTCATTACACTAAACAATTAAATATTATAACACGGACCAAGCCGCACGATACCAGTAGTATTAGTGCTGACCCGAGACATTCTTTGGTTTGCGTTCGGCGTAGCTCGGCACCGCTCGGTACAGCCGCTGACGCGCTGAGGTTCGACTGCCAACGCCGCGCCGGCAGTGTTGCCAGATCTACTGATCATCAAACACAGGAGGAGCAAGTAAAAAATTAACTAGTATGACCTATTTACCACTTAGTACCATTTACCATTGTATATAATAAATAAATAAAAAAAGTAAAAAGCTAGGGCCATGTCCGGTTTTTATACAACACGATACAAATAGGTACACTTTATGGCGCAACAAAAAGAACAGAAAAACATAGTAAAGGAAAAGTAAAATGCAGATTAAATTGTACAATGAGTGGTCTTATACGAATACAAGCGATCTCTTCCAGACAACTTTTGGATAGACGGAGAGACATAGAACAAGTCTAGATGATGGCGTATTATACAGAAAATATATTATAGTGTATAGTTATATATATATATACCTATAATATTTAGTTAGAACATACGTGAGCAAATACTGATAGCTATAAATATAAATATCATGTATACAAAATATAATATAAATTAACAGTTTGATGTTGAGATAAGGAAGTGTTCATATTACCATCGACAAAGTAATAACATTCATTGTATCTATGATATTACTTATAGTTTATTATTTATAGTTTTCAAACAAGTACTTTATTATGTAGTGTATTTTACGACGTATATTTTATTCAGTTCAGTGTAATGTGCATATAACCTCTTTTTTACCTCTGACGTTGACACAAGGTTTTTTGTTGACATTGACATAAGAGTATTAGTATCTCCCTATTTTTATTAAACTACCACTCTTCCGTGTTGGAATGTGTCCAATACCGTGTAATGTAAAATAACATTTTCGTAACTGGTAGTAATTACATTACTACTAAACTGGTAAACAGGTAGTACTAAACTGGTATAACACTACTAAACTGGTAGTAATACTTCTCGTTTCGGGTCCTGGTGTCACACAAAGTGGGTCAGTCTGAAAACCAGCGCTGTTTTGTACCTATCCTGGTGCAGAGCAGCACATAGCTGAGACTGACCCTTTTGGGTTCACCACGGCAGCACAGAAACGTGCTTGATATTTCCCGCCCTGGTTGGGCGTCTGCGTGTCATGTATACATATGTCTTGTTTGTGTTCTTTTGTATTTTTTCTGTGCTATAATGTATTTTCTTTTGTATTTTTTCTGTGCTGTCTTTGTGTAAACCAATAAAAAGTTTATCTATCTATCTATCTATCTTTCTAGTGAAAATCCCAACTCTATACGTCTTATAATCTCAGAGAAATCAGAAATTTCGTTTTTGTACAAAAACAGGCGCGCGTTGAAATTTTGTAATGTTACGCGGGTCCGGCATGGTTTTTCTACAAAATTATTTACTTTCACGAAGAGGAAAAGGGGTTAGAAAAATAAAGAAATAAGTACAATAAGAGAGAAGGCATTCTTATGCTACCTATGTACTGTGTGTTGCAGAAGCAGATAAATTATTATATGTATATCCATCTATTT
>JAPQVW010000544.1:0-25244 GCA_028535905.1 Quercus berberidifolia | reverse complement strand
TTATTACCTACTTCTATCACTTTGACTATGGTAAAAAATCGCGGCTCGCTCCGCTCGCCGATATTACTGACGTTTTGGGCGTTTTGTTATATTCAGCGCAAAAGCAACGTAACAACGTAACATCCAACCACTGATCAAATAGCACAAAAAGCGAGGTCACTTTACCAACCAGCGAAAAAAATATAGTATAGCACAAATTTTCTTGATCCGATCCGCTGGCCAATAACTGTCGTTTTAGGCCTCTTTTCTCTTGTTGAACTCTTGTTTGAGGTTAGTTTGTGCATAAAACCGTGCAAAAAAAACTAACGCAACTACAAAATTTTCGCGTATTTTAAAAATAAATAAATAAAAGTGGACGTTTTTCAAAGAATAAGCAAACTGAAGTGGCGGTGGGCCTACCATATCTCTTGAAAAACAGACAACCGCTGGGGTAAACGTGTTCTTAAGTTGAGACCGCGACTCGGCAAACGTAGTGTAGGACGCTTTCCATCCGTTGTGTACGGCAAGCTGAAGATAAGACGTAATGACGTTCCTTAGGGGAGGCATACCCTGAAGTGGTCTAGCATGGGTTAAAGACGATGATGTGGAATTTTATACATCTGTTGGCACTTTAGACCTGTTATCTCCATAGCAAACCTTTCCCCAATCCCACAGTAATAAATAACCTGTTATATTGAAGGCTAACAACTCAGTTTTCCTTATGATTCAAAGACTTAGAAGTTTGAAAACACGTGATCGCAAGTGATATACTTAATGTGGTTTTCTTGGGGTTTTTGTATAAACGTGACGACATTTTTTATGTATTTCAACTATTTTAATAATTAATTAATAAAACAACAAAATTACTATCAAAGTATATACAAATTAGAACTAGTCTTTACAGTTGAGCTAACTGCAAACTACTGCAAATAATCTACAGGTACCTAGCTCAACTGATCCATCCTACCAATTATTAATTAGGTAGTCATTAAGTTAGATATTTGAGAACGTTCTTCAATGTAAGTAAGTAACTTAGGTACCTATTACCTTCTTATACTCTCAGATTACAGAATACCATAGAATTGTATCGAGATAGAAAACCAATGTTTATGTTCCGCGCGTGGCGACCCTGGGATATAAAACCCCAGACTTACCCCGCTAGCTTCATTCCGCTCCCGACCGCCGTAAAATTAAAGCCGCAATGGAAAAGTAGCATTGAACAGACAATAAGTCTACTGTTTTGAATAAAATTATACAGATCAACAAAATAAATTTATTTAAAAATAATTACAGTTAATTTAGGACAAAGAGTAGTTAACAATGAAAGGAAATACCTCGATCAACAGCTCCACATTTTTGTTGGTGTTTGAACAGTTATTTATTGAACAAATAAATAAATAAATAATAGATGCCGGACCCCAGCCGGACAGTCCACGCAGCATCATCTAGCCCCAAGCTAAGCAGAGCTTGTGTTATGGGTACTAGATGACTGATACACGAAAAATATCAAAAAAATATCTATCTATGTAATACATTGTGTATTACATAGATAGATATTTTTTATTATATATTAGTAAACTCCCAGACCTTCGAACGAGACATCCTTAAAAATATTGTGTCTTGGTGGTGAAAAATATTGTGTCTTTATTAAACCGAATTGTTATATTATGAGACTAGAGTCTTTTAAAATAAGAATTCGGTTTAATTACCGAACCGATGTGGCGCAGCGGGCGAAGGTCTGCCTGAGACGCGGAAGGTTGCGGGTTCGATTCCCGCCCAGAACAAATATTTGTGCGCTCCACAGAAATTTATTCCAGTGTTCTGGGTGTTTACTATTGTTGCGCCGATCGCATAAGCAAACTTCACTCGCGATTTTTCATGGGTTAGAGACGTTTTCAGTAGGCTGAAAACAAATTTCAGCACGTTTTGGGAGGAGGACTATCAGCTCCCAAAGAATCAAAATTTCGACCAAGTTGCCGCTGTTTTCTAGCGCCTGATACATGTTTTCAGTCCGTTTCAGGCTACTCCCCGTCGATCCCCGCAGAAACCTGAAAACCCCTTTTTCAGACATTTTCAGGACCCCTTATGGGCCGGGCCTTTGAAGAAGGAATTCAGTATATGGTCAAAATCCCATAGAAGTGATAGAGACAGCAACATTAGAAAGAGATAACAAGTGTTCTAGAACGAATAGAAATATTAGAAAGAGATAGCAAGTGTTCTAGCACGAATCGAAAGATTAGAGAGAGATAGCAATTGTTCTAGAACGAATCGAAAGATTAGAAAGAGATAGCAAGTGTTAGAAAGAGATAGTAAGTGCTCTAGAAGGAATCGAAAGATTAGAAAGAGATAGCAACTGTTCGAGAAGGAATCAAACATGCGAGATTGCCTAGAACTTCGGGAACATTCGCAAACTGGGTGCGTCGCATATATAAGCAGACGGAGTGGCCGCGGCAGGGCAGTCTGATTTTGACTGCGAGGCGATTAACTACGAGCGATACCGAGTGACAGTGCTATACATCAGTGCAGTGTTCTAGTGTGATTGAAAAGTGAGCAGTGTTATCAATCCGGAGTGCGTGATTTGTGTGTAGGACTGGTGTTGCCAGTTTGTGAAGACAGTTTCGTAATAAAGAGTGATACTTCGTAAATTGGTGTTCGCATTATTTATCACAAACCGCAGCTCGTAACACTATGTATAATAAAAAATATCTATCTATGTAATACTTTGTCTTTTATGTATCAGTCATGTAGAACCCATAACACAAACTCTGATTAGCTTGGGGCTAGATGATGCTGTGTGGATTGTCCAGCATTATTTATTTATTTATTTATTATTTTATTATAGAATTATATAATTTTAATTGTATTAAAATTCTTAATGAGCCTTAAAAGAACAAAGTTCCCAAATATGCCTTTAAGGAATACAAGGTTTCATGTGAAATAAAAAGTATTTTTTGATTCATAGACATGTTTTATTTTCAGTCCAAACTTAAGCAATTAAGGTTGCAAAGTTTGAGAACCTCTACTTCAATCTTCCCACATTCGATAAGTTTGAAATACAATAAAATAAAATTCTGTCTTATCTTTGTTATAAATAGGTATTTTGGCACTACAATCAGTTCCAAATTTTTAAGATTTTTAGTTTTTTTTTCGTTCTTTCCCCTTCACCTTTTCATCTTCCTCCTGTAGGCCTAGCATAGCGTTTCTTGTCTAGGGTAGAATAGAGAAAAATTACGTCACATCGTCATCGAATGCGTGAAATATTTGAAATTCATTCCTTCAACTTCAATAATTTACGCAATGTATGACGATGCGATGTCATTTTTGTCTATCCTACCCTAGACAAGAAACGCTATACTAGGCCTGCTGTTTTAATTTCCTGATAAAAATATTTTATTTTATATTTTTCTACTTTTGGGACAGAAGTGAAGAAAATTGTTTTTACGTAGCTGGTTACGAATCAGTTAGTTACCGAAGTGGCTGAAGGGGATTTATCAGGCTGTTATTGATATAATAATTTATTTTTGGCTAAAGTTAATATGTATTCTTCTACAAGGATTCAAACACAACACATATCAACTCATCAAAAAACCATTGGATCCTGCCCCCACTCACACTACTTACTACAAACATAAGTAGACTGTATCTACCTACCCACATCGAACAAACATCGAAATTTTTGCTTGACTTGAGGTTTGATTTTTTACAGTTTCTGATTTGATTTTAATTTCAACTTGATAATGTGACGTACAAATTCTCCACGCGGCGTTCCTGAGAAAAGCCTGAGAAATGGTCTGATAGACGGACGCCAACGATAGGTCCTATGGGGACCTTTCCTTTTGAAGTACGGAATCCTAAAAAAAAATATTTTCATCTTTCGTGAGCGCTAATTTTAAAATAATGAATATTACTTAATTAAGATGAACCCATCTGTATGAATCAGCACAGCGGCCAGCGAAAGGAACAAAAATAGAATGAGAGACTGACTGGTGTCCATTGAAACACAATAAGATTCGACACAAGGTGTTTTGTGGGACAACAACAGGAAGGCACCGCTTGGGACCCCAGAGGCCTATAGCTGGAAGGGCAATTGGGGCAATTGTCATTGAGGTGGACTAATATCGATTGAAATAATTCTAATCAGAGCCCTGAGTTCGGTAACTCGATGGTATAGACACAGAATATATAATAATACTAACGGTATAACATTTATTTCTAACTAGCGATCCACCCCGGCTTTACACGGGTGCAATTTAGAAAATGCAAAAGATATATCCGTGCGCAGCCGGGAAGTGTCGCTAGTACAGCCTATGTCACTCTCGAGTACAGTAGCTTCCCAACTGTGAAATAATTTTTGAAATCGGTCCATTAGTTTCGGAGCCTATTTTCCGGGCAAACAAACAATCATCTTTCCTATTTATACTATAAAGTATACACGATTAGTTCCAAATACCTCGATAGGTAGCGATTGGCAATATGTCAAAAACGAAACCTGAAAGATCAAGTTCATGAAGTTCGCAAGGACCATGGACGAACAAAATTACTCCATTATATCTAAGAAGGTTTTAGTTTCAAGGAGTTGGTCATAAATTCACTCGAAAAGTAATTCAACCTCCTTCTTACTGCCAGTGGCCATTCTATGTTCTATGCCATCTATCGAGCTACTTGGATCAGGTAATTTTTTACACCATGGGTTACATTATTGGAGTTTTGGTAAGGATCCCTAATTATTTTTTACATATTGAATAGCCTATATCATCCGGAGATAGTGTCACTTCCCAACGGTGAAATAATTTTTCATATCGGTCCAGTAGTTTCGGAGCCTATTCCGGGCAAAGAAACAAAAAAACAAACAAACAATCAAATCTTTCCTCTTTATAATACATATTAGTATAGATCAGATAATAGAAACATATTAGAACAAGTATTTACAGTTGAGCCAACTGCAGACTACTAACGGTATAGAGACGTCATCGAGACAATACATTTTGTACGGGATTTGCGTTGTTCCCTGTCCGCACGCTAGAGGCGCTGTAGGTAGGTACCATATCACTACATCCATACTAATATTAATAATTCTGTCTGTTATGTCTTCAAGCATAAACGGCACAACGGATCTTATTAAAATTTGTCATGGAGGTGGTATCCGGGACAGTAGGGTAGGACGAACATAGGCTAGTCCGGTCAAGTTAGCCCAAAAAATAGGGGTAAGGTTACAATAATTCGCATAGAGCTGAAAATTTGTAAGAATGTTCGGAACCCGATTATAAATGAAACGTGAAAAGTCCTCGAGGATCCGACAAATGCAAAAAAGTTATTCAAGGACAAAGTTCGCAAATATGGGTTTTTGCGTTTTTCAGTCAAACGGTAAGTTTTTACATCAAAATAAATCAGACTTGAATTAGTAGATCATGCAATTATCTATAAGAATTGTCTCCAAATTTTTTCCATAGAGTAACCGTTTCTGAGATATACCGATTCAAATCTTGAAAAAGTTGTTGTATTCATTATGCACAAAATCAAAGTCAAAAAATCTTTATTTCCATAAATACAATAACTGTACACTCAGAAAAGGTCAAATTCTTAAAATTGAAGTAGAAATGGAAATAAAGTGATATTTTTGACTTCCGTCGCTTCGATATGTAGACTAAAGTAAAGAAGCGACGAAGAAACCTTTAGCCTGTTAGTTGTTTTTTTTTTCGAGTTAGAGCAAAACCCATCCCAAGCTTTTTTATCCTCTAGATAATCTGATATTTTGTAGTAAGCCTTTTTGTGTTTTCCATTTGCCTTGTCGTAGTAACTAAGTGTTGTGTATACATAATTTAGAAATTTTTCAGGCAAAAAATGATTTTTTATTTATTTATTCGCACAAAGTGGCAAATCGTATCTTATTATGACATGCGACCTTACTGGCAAGGAGATAAAGCAGTTAATTCATTTACAAAATATTTAGAGAAAACATGTGATAAGGTTAAAGAAGCGAGCCATTGTAACATGATTCTATTACAAGTAAAACACGATTACAGCGAGCTACAGTACTACAATCAGCTGCAGCATTTCGGCGAGCGGTCAAGAACCCGACGCGGCCTTATCAACGCAGTAGGTTCTATAGCAAACACACTGTTTGGAGTACTAGACCAAAGCTTTGCGGAGAAATATCAGCAAGACATTGAACTCGTAAACAGCAACGAGAAGCACCTGCTGCAACTTTGGAAGAACCAGACGTCTGTGGTGGAAGCAGAATATAACGTTCTAAAGCGAACAGAACAAGCAATAGAATCCCAGCATAAACTTTTGAATAGACATTTGAACTACATAACTCAATCAACCAAACGGCTACAGAAAGAGTATGAAAGTATGTCTACTCTACAAGAGTTTACTCTAGCAGCAATGGCGACCACAAATATGGTCCAAAACTTGAAGCGTACCCAGGATACAATCCTCGACACCCTGACAGATATTTATCATGGCAAGATAAATCTACATCTGTTAACGCCAAAGCAGCTTAGCGGTGAACTTCAAATAGTCTCAAGTCAAATATCTAAAGAGCTAACTTTACCTATAGACAATATACAATCAAACTTATATAAAATTTATCAACTATTAAAGATTAAAGCGAGAATGAGCAGACTACGTCATATTCGAAATCACCTTACCTTTGATCAGCAGAGACAGCTTCCAACTATACCACTTGATACCAGTACCTCTTCAAATCAGCAGTGACATGATCAGCATCAATCTAGTCACAGATTACATAGCAACTAATCTGATGAGGGACTCATATCTACCGGTTACTGTCGTGGATCTTCAAGGCTGTGAATATCAAGATGAAGCATACATCTGTCAGCTACAAGTTCCCATAAAGCATTTGGGTCCAGAAGAAAAGTTTTGTCAAACGGAAAAGATGGACACCTGCAAAATCAAGAGAGAAAGCTGCCAGAATAAATGGGTTCAATTACACGACCCATCGATCTATTTATATTTCGCATGTGATAACTACTCGCTCACAATCATATGTGACCGTGAAACTCGAGTCCGCCAAGTCAGCAAGGCCGGGCTCATTCACCTAACAAAACAATGCACAGCAAAGGGGCGTGACGTCACTCTATATTCTCATCAACAACAAAGCACGCTCAATCTCAAATCGGACTTAGTACTTACCAACATAGCTCCGATACAGCATCACACCTTCAACGTTACGTTACCGTTCATCGAACCAACTCAAGATCATCATCTCAACTCCTCGCTACAGCAGCTCGGCGAGCAAATCAGCGCGATGAAGGAAGCAGCACAACAGGAGGTGACCTTAACTACGCACGATATTCACCAATACGCAATATCGTACAGCGTATTAGCAGCAGGCGTCGCAGCGTTCCTGGCATTCCTGTGGAGGCGAAGCAGGCAAGCCGTCAGCGCATCCTCCGCGCGCGCCTCGGAGCCGGTGCCGGAGCGCGACCCCGCGCCCCTGCCGCCCCCCGCGTCCTTCTCGCCGAGGGAGGCGTCCTTCAGCAGCGCGAGTGTTAGTGCGCATAGGCAATCCGTGCCCGAGCTAGGGCATGGGAGTAGTGGGACCGTGCGGTGGTCTAATTTACGTGATATAGACACAACAACTTCGCCCATCAGCAAGCAGCAATCCAGCAGACAATCAGTTTTTACGATAGAATAGGGATTAGTTTTGTAATTAAGCCATCAGCAATCAATTAGATTAAGAAAACATATATTAAAGCATTGTCCTAACACTCACTTAGCCTAAGCAAAACATTGATCATCTATGTAATATTAACCCCTCAATTTTAGCGCCTCATCTTATTCTCATCTCGTACCTCGCCCTCGGGAGTATGTTCGATACATCGATCACGGAGGTATTCAGCATCATCAGCAGTTTGACCTAAGTAGGTTACTCGTGCCGCGAGCGCGGACCGGGCTCCTACGTGGGTCAGTGCATCAGCAGCAGCCATTTCAATCGCACTCATATTTAGCATAAATAGTCGTAGTTTTATACAATATAGCTATTGTTCCATATACTCGACTATCTTTTATATCAGCAACCCGGGAAGAGCTAGCCGCGATTCCTATACTAATTTTCGAGCGAATATAATCTGACTTTGCTATTTGACAAACTTTTCTAAACATTTTTGAGCAATTTTCAACCTTTTCTTTGAATTGCTCGCTAAAATTATATTGTTTTTCACTATACAGTTCATACAACTTTTGTCTACTCTTATGTATACCCACTGTTGCCCACTCACTAAAGTTAAGTTTTTCTGAGATCATTATCGTTCTGGTTGTGAATATTGCACACGTTTCCACGTCACCTGTGAGCTAGTGTACCTACTTGGCGCGTTCTTTTTTCGTCGATGATTTATGTCACTCTAATTTTGTTATTATCAATGTTTACTGTATGAAAAAAATCGTAAAGGCAAATTTTTGTGTTTTAAGCATTCCAATATCATCGAACAGTGATATATAAAGATCTTATAAAATGCTCTGCTCGATGTGCGCAGCCGAAGAGGGTTTCTATCGCATAATAAAATGGTTGAAGGGTTATCCATAAAGTACCTACATCGTGTGATGTAGGTAGATACTTTATAAAAAATCACGAAATTGGTGTCAATTTCGTGATTTTTTGACCCCTCCCCCGTCCTTGTCACAGTTGATCACATTTGTGAGACCTTCCTCCCTAGTGCGACGTCATATATTTGCAATTTTACATCTAGAAATTATTAAATTTAAACAGCAATTTATGGCCATACAGATGGAGTTGCAAATATATCCTTTTACTATTTCTTGCTCGTAACCTATTTTAGTGCCAGTACCTGCACAGAAGGAGTACACAGAAATTATTTACCCAACCTATGAAAATTATGTTTGAATCGATAAGTTTTCTATAGGTTTCCTATCAGAGGATGCAGCTTTTCTTCCTCCACAAGTGGACAATTGAAGTGAAGAGAAAATCAATACCACTATTTTTTATTTGATAATAATTTACAGTTTTAAATTTGACGTGTCTAAGATCCCATTTTGTAAGCCTTAAGAAATACAGTAATTGACATAGGTAGGACTTTTGCAACCTAGATCTAACAGTAAAAATGACCCCTCCACCTTATTCATTAAATAAGTCGAATATATGATACTAATATTATTAGTACCAAGGATTGCTGTTCATGAACATATAATATGCATTATTATTTCAAAGTACCTACCATATAGTTAAGATACAAGAATCTACTATTGGAGTGCGAAAATCTTTGTGGATGTGCTTAAAACTGTAGTCTTTTGTCTCTACTTTGTTATTTATATTTCTAGAATACCTCTTGAAAGCCTCAGACTCTTGAGATGAGAAATAAAATTAGGAACGAAGAAAAAAATACAGCAAATACAATTATTATCATTTATTTTGGCAACATATTGAATATATACTTACATTGTAGATAATTACAATAATTAAATATATTCGTGTTATATAAAAATGCTACACGGAATGTCCTAATTAATTACAGTCCATCGAGAAAACACGCAAATCTTTTTTCATATTTTTAAATATTAAATACAACTAAGTCACTAACAAATTGTTAAATTAAACAAATACATTGCAATTGACTTAGTAGTCCAACCCACACAAAACATATTATTAAAGTCCCCGAAAAGGTTTTGAAAATTTTTGAATTAAGGGTGGTAACATCGACCACCATATTGTTTTCATTATTCAAAATCGCGGTGCACAATGTAGTTTATAAATATATTTGGATAGATGAAACTCATATAAATAAAACATATAACATAATTTAATGTCCTCAAGTATCAGGTTTCCGAAATATTCACGTGTGACAAAAATAATTAGGGCAATTTTCATCTGTGAATATCTCAGAAACCTGACGCTTTAGAACATTATGTTCTGTTGATTTTTTTATTTATTTATGTGTCCTTTATCCAAATATATAACTTTCATTGAGCACCTCGATTCTGAAATAAAATTAAAATGGTGGCTGATGTTGGGGCCAAAGGCTCAGGTGTCAGGTTTCTGAGATATTCACATGTGAAAAAAATCATAAGGGCCATATTTATATATAGGCCAGTTATTTTCATTTGTGCATACATACATATCTCAGAAACCTGACGCTTTGGGACATTAACTATGTTATGTTAAATTTGTATTTATTTATGTATCCTCTATCCATATATATAACTTTTATTGAGCACCGCGTTTCTGAAATAAAATTAAAATGGTGGCTGATGTTAGGGCCAAAATCTTCAAACCCCTCTCCAGACGTTGGCCAAGTTGTTTTCGAACAAAAATAGCTGCGGGTTTCCAATACGGACTGCATTATGGTAGCGTGTTATATTTTATTTAACAATTCTTTTCACTTTATATTTCTTTCATATTTAGGAATTTTTACTCGGCTGCACCATGTTTAGGTTTATTTATAAAGGGAGGTGACAATGCAACAACTCATTGTATTTCATTATTGTGCTAACTACCTACATTATATTTATAATCTACGCACACCCAAGTATTTTACACGCAGGATACTAGTTTTTTCTACTTAACGTTAAAATGAATATACAAGAACTGTCATAGCAAGAACTGTCATGGTCCTCACATTTGTACAAAAGTCCTATTTTTTTTTGCCGCTCCCGGTTTGAGAACTAACCAGAGGTGAAAAACTCTTTATGATTTACATTGGTCCACTGCTGTTTGAAGGATGAACCGCGGAGTCTCAGAGACTGACAAGCTACGATCCACCCGTTCATCTTAGCTCTTACGCGTATCCGGTGATGAGAAACCCTGAAGCTCTTGACTATTGGGATTCCTTATCCCGTCGGTGGTTTCATCGTCGTTGTTTATAACGAATATAGTTTCATCAATCTTGTAATTTGAATGTAGGTTTTCCGAATTGGTTCCGAATAGCGTGTTATATTTTATTTTACAATTCTTTTCACTTTATATTTCTTTCATATTTAGGGATTTTTACTCGGCTGCACCATGTTTAGGTTTATTTATAAAGGGAGGTGTCAATGCAACAACTCGTGTGGTAGCCATGATTCCTTGTATTTCATTATTGTACTAACTAACTACATTATATTTATTATCTCCGCACACCCAGTTATTTGGCACGTAGGGTACTAATTTTTTCTACTTAACGTTAGAATGAATATACAAGAACTGTCATGGTCCTCACATTTGTACATAAGTCCTAATTTTAAGGGAGGTGTCAATGCAACAACTCGTGTGTTAGCCATGATTCCTTGTATTTCATTATTGTGCTAACTAACTACTTTATATTTATTATCTACGCACACCCAGGTATTTTACACGCAGGGTACTAGTTTTTTCTACTTAACGTTAAAATGAATACGCAAGAACTGTCATGGTCCTCCCATTTGTACAAAAGTTCTTATTTTTTTTGCCGCTCCCGGTTTTAGTACTAACTAGAGGTGAAAACTCTTTATGATTTACATTGGTCCACTGCTGTTTGAAGGATGACCCGCGGAGTCTCAGAGACTGACAAGCTACGATCCACCCGTTCATCTTGGCTGTTACGCGTATCGGGTGATGAGAAACCCTGAAGCTCTTGACTATTGGACTTCCTTATCCCGTCGGTGGTTTCATCGTCGTTATTTATAACGAATGTAGTTTCATCAATCTTGTAATTTGAATGTAACTTTTCCGAATTGGTTCCGAATAGCGTGTTATATTTTACAATTCTTTTTTTCACTTTATATTTCTTTCATATTTAGGGATTTTTACTCGGCTGCACCATGTTTAAGTTTATTTATAAAGGGAGGTGTCAATGCAACAACTCGTGTGGTAGCCATGATTCCTTGTATTTCATTATTGTGCTAACTAACTACATTATATTTATTATCTACGCACACCCAGTTATTTTGCACGTAGGGTACTAGTTTTTTCTACTTAACGTTAAAATGAATATACAAGAACTGTCATGGTCCTCACATTTGTACATAAGTCCTAATTTTAAGGGAGGTGTCAATACAACAACTCGTGTGGTAGCCATGATTCCTCGTATTTCATTATTGTGCTAACTAACTACATTGTGTTTATTATCTACGCACACCCAGGTATTATTGGTATGCATTACACGCAGGGTACTAGTTTTTTCTACTTAACGTTATAATGAATATGCAAGAACTGTCATGGTCCTCACATTTGTACAAAAGTCCTTATTTTTTTTGCCGCTCCCGGTTTTAGTACTAACTTGAGGTGGAAAACTCTTTATGATTTACATTGGTCCACTACTGTTTGAAGGATGACCCGCGGAGTCTCAGTGAATGACAAGCTACTCGTTCTCTCTTACGCGTATCCGGTGATGAGAAACCGTGAAGCTCTTGACTATTGAAATTCCTTATCCCGTCATTGTTTTTATCGTCGTTGTTTATAACGAATGTAGTTTCATCAGTCTTGTAATTTGAATGTATATTTTGAATAGGTCGTTGAGTTTTTTCTTTTTTTTTGGATGTGTACAAATATTATTTTGTCCTTATGTTTGCAAGGGTTAACGCTTTTCTACGTTTTGACTTTTAGGTATTTTTTCAGAGTGCCCTCAAACTATTAAGATTTTATTACGTTTAAAAGCAAGCCAATTTTAAATGTAGGCTGTGCAGATGCTTCTCTTACGGGTTATTGAACGGGTACCCGGGGCAGTTTTCTTCAGAACCCAGGGGATTGTATTAGTAAAAAAAAACGCAACAAAAATATTAAACCCCATAGAGCAAAAACAAGCTACTATATTATATGTTTGTAGTGTCAGACAACTTTTCTCTTGATTTTGTCGCCAAAAACGATTCTATGTCGCGGTAAAATTGCGGTGCATAATGAAAGTTATATATTTGTATAGAGGACACTTATATAAATAAAACATATAACATAATGTCCTAAAGCGTTAGGTTTATGAGATATTCACATGTGAAAAAATTAAAGGGCAATAGTTTTTTCATCTTTCAAAAAGATCACCTTAATAGATATCATATGTATATATATACATATATATATAGATAGATAATAGACTATCACACCAAATTTCCCATTATACATATCAAATGGTAGCCTAGATACTAACATATCCTGCTACCAATTCCAACAAAATAGTGCTTGGAACCACTATAATAGACATAAAGAGTGAATTAGAAATTGGATTAACTGTTTATATTTTTGCTAAATAATAACATTATAATATATTAAATGAAAAGGGAAACCAGTTTTTATAAATACTGTAAATATTGGTATGTCACGTGTGCAGTTTCCTTTCGTGTTCCCAGGACCAGGAAAAAGGAGCGAGCTGCACGAACAAAATAATATTATAAGATCTTGTAACGGTAGGAACAAATAAGTAACTAACCAGCGATTCCCCGCCCCCTCCCACACTACACACTAAATCAGCCCCCCTTATTAAACCTTAACAAAAACTTACCAAAACACATAGTATTCGTAAGATCATTGAGTCCTTAGTAAACCAGGATTTCTCAACAAACATACGACACTGGTTGAGCTCCCTCAATAAACATAAAAGTTGAGCCTCATTAAACGCAGTTTAAAATACGATTAACGCCGCGCTCTGTATCTAATGCTCTGACCCCCACACGAAACCAGCCCCCCTCATTAAACTAAGAGGTAATTACTTCATAGCATTGAGAAGTGCGTAGCGTGGTTCTGATGGATCAGCGCTTGCAGCAGGGAGTGCAGCGAGGGCGCCGTGCCTGGTGTCGGGGGGATGAGGGTCAGCACGCGAGCCTCGCTGCCACCCTCGGCGGGCCCAGAGCCGGTGTAGCGAGCCACGCGGGCCATGGCTGCTGCGCTGATCTGAAAAAAAATAACATTTTAAGAGAATTGTGGAAATGGGCAGGGCTTTATTACGGCTTTATTACGCTATAACAATGGTATCGTCCACAGAATGACACGTACCGGTATTTACCAAAACGTGTCTATGATTCTATCACGATAAATATCTTACAAGAAAGAAAACGTGCAAATAGAACCGCACGCACTATCTATCTCCAGATAATTAATTGAATCTGATGATTCTGCGACGATAACATTGTCATAGTGAAGCGATTGCTGGTTAGCAGTATTAGGCCGAAGGACATTCGGTCAGACTAGACTGAAGACGGAAGATGGACGACATTCTTTAGGATAGCCGGGAACGAGTGGATGAGGGTCGTCATCCAGATGTTCCATTTTGTATGGGATTAGCGTAGTTCCACATCCGCACGCTAGAGGCACGTTAACGATACAAAAATGAAATGTATTGATATTATTGAGTAGCCAAACTCTGTGCTTTATTCCCATCCATAATATATGATCCACGCGGTCCAGTCTACATCGATCCCAATATAAAATGATATATAGAAAATGATTTATTTGAAACATCAGCAATAAGTTTGGATTTTATTAAGCCCAGCATATGTACCTCGTATTCGTCATCCTCGTCACCTTGCTCAACCATTAGTTTCACCTGCCGCTTCTGCGTTACGCTCAGCTGTAACAAAGGATAGCATCGATAAATCCATATCCATACATCAACAGCACACATCCACGTCCACTGCTGAACCAAACAAGGAGGGTCTCGCTAGTATCACCACGGCAGGCGGGTTAGTGATCGGAGTGGAGGTAAATCACAATTCACACTAATAATTGTTATAATGCGAAAGTTTGGAAGGATGGAGATAAAAAAACTTGGGACAGGTTTTTCAACTTGAAACATAACAACTAACAGGCTAAAGGTGCCTTCATCGCTTCTTTACTTTAGTCTGTATATAGAAGCGACAGAAATAAAAAATATCACTATTTCCAAGTCTATTAAAATTTTAAGTGCACAGTTATTGTAATTATGGGAAAAAAAGTTCTTTTTTTAATTTTTATGGATGCGTTGAGGACGAGTCAATATATGGAAAGTTCCTACATTCCATACAATGAAAAATTCTCTTTCCTTTTCCCTTTGCCCTTAGTACAAACAAAAAATCGACAACGCGTTCTTACTTTGAGGTTACCGCCCTCGTAGGGATGGATCATGCAACACTTGAAGTCGATCATTTCGACGATTCGCTCCGACTCGGGGTCAGCTACCACTAGGAACTGTAGACAAATGCATGAAAATAAATAATAAATAATGCTGGACAATTCACTACACATCCAGTCAAAAGCGTTGCTTTCTGCTATGTAGGTTGTGTATAACACAACCTACATACCAGTTACCTGATAAAGTTAAAACATTACAGAGTTAAATATTTTTTGTTATGCATATAATCCAGCCAAATTCTATGTAAAATGTTTGTAAACAAACCGCCCAAACCTAAACTAAAATTCACTTTGTTACCGTGTAATTTGATACGCTACTTAGATTCCTTGTCGATTTAAGATATTTACATCAACAAATAATGATAACAATTATGTCTTAAAGTAAACGCCAAGCATGTGATTTTTATTGTTGTGGTTTGTTTACAAACATTGCACATCGAATTTCGCTGAAGTATAGAAAACACCTAAATACTATAGCCTACTCCAGTACAGAGTAGTGCCGTACCTTGTGCGTCAGTATGAGCTGCAAGGGTGCCGAGTCCAACAGAACGCGGAACCCGTCCACACTGTCGAGCGAAGCGAGCCGGAACACCCAGCGCACGCAGTCGCGCTGCCAGCCCGTGCGCTCGCCGTACTCCGTCATCCACATGCGGCGAGCCTGGCCGACACAAACAAAACACTTTCATTCATTTATAGATCACGATTAAAGTAACGGGTTGAATAGAATACAAACAATATTTATTTCAAAACAGACTTAAGACACAAGAACATAATGTTAAAGGAAGGTACAATACAAAACAAAATTAAAACGTAAAGCTATACAAAAAGTATAGGTACCAAAGATATCAAGCGCCAGAGTTTGACGTTTAATGGAGAGAGGAAAAGTTGACAAAACACTGTCGGCAACAATATTAATGCTAATGTCGCACCAGCCCGCCGGGTTGTGCCAGCGGGTACGGTCTCAAGGAAATTTTATATCCATAAATACTGCGGAACGGATGACATAAAGCAAAAATCTATTGATGCCCCACGAGGCATCAATAGATGCGCCTAGCGCAGGACCATGGTATCCGGGATGCCTTTTTGTCTGCATTGACCAGAAAGGCTTGGCGGTGGGAGTGTTACCTGAGGCTCGGGGTTCCAGCCGGTCTGTGTAAGAAGGCCGTGGCCCGCGAAGGCCACCAGGTCCGCCGTGGCACTCAGAGGCTTCGCGAATGCCCCGATAAGGCCGCGTCGGAGCGCCGTGGCACTGCTCTCGGCCTCGCCAACTGCCACGCTCACAAGCGGGTGGTGCGCTAAGCCTCCCACTGCACCTGTTATGGAATTGTTAATTCAGTGTAATGTCGTACAGAAAGGGGTTGTGGGGTGGCTTTTGACCACATAATACAAGTGAAAATTTATTCGGTCCTGTCATTGTAAGACAATAAACGTGCACAGCTGATGGCGACTGAAGTCGAAATAACGCGATTCAGCGTAACCAACCCGAGCGTGATGGTTTAGTTTCGTTCTATGTTCAGAAAATGTGCCCCTCAATAATTTTTCACTTCATAAAAGATCATCACGACCATCTTTATCAACCTATCCTAATCTACTTCACTATTATGGTACATATATAGACAGGTCTTCAGCTAGCCGCAATCAGTATCTGCCTGCAGAAAATAGATAAAAATGAAACATTGTGAAAAATTATAAGAAAGTTAATATTAGGAAGGTACTAACCCAATATATTGATGGCGAAATTGGTGATCCCCGTCGCAAGCCCCGCCATCAAACTCGCTGGCGGCCGGCGCCTGCACAAACAAACAACATCCCATCAATCTACCGTGGACCTTACTACAACTGAATACTGTCTGGTCTTTTGTGTCTACAGGCTTTACATGCGCTGGATAGTTGCGAAAACGCTGAATCCTTGGGCACGTAACAAGGAACGAAGATGTGACGGTGAAGTGACGACGAAAAACATGGTATGGAGGTTCTGGGGTCACTATCAAAGTAGATTGTCAGTCTCGTCAATTCTCTACAGCTCCTTTGTCATGTCAGTTAACAGGGATCGGGCCATCTGCAGGGGGAGGGGCAGTACCTGGCAGCGGCGGAGCGGCGGATGTGCTCCTCGTCACCAGCCAGCAGGTCCAGGTTGCGCGCCAGGCTGCCGGCCCAGGCGCTGAGCGAGCGCAGTAGCGCGGCGGCGGTGGCCGAGGCCACGCCACGCACCCCACCCCGAGCTCCGCCCAGCCGCGCCGCTAGCGCCCCCGGCGCGCCCAGCAGCTCCAGTCCTCCTACCACCCAGCCTGCACAATTTATTATTATATATTTTATATCCTTAACAAATAACATACTTTTGCAGAATTCTTAAAATGTTAAGGTATACTGCGGTATTTTGGTTTTGAGCTCGGTCTTGTACTTGGAGTTCAAATTTTAATCGTATAATAATAATAATAATAAATAAATAACCCTTTACTTCCAGTTCAAGCTGAAGGGTTGAAGCTCAAATGATCTCAAAAGAGAGCTCAAAAAGATAAAACTATTTGGATGAAAGTACACAACAAAATGGTTGAACGCACCGGCTCCCAAAATGGCGGCCGAGAGGTAATGCACGGTGAGCGCGTGCGTGAGCCGCTCCGTTGACGTCATCACGTCGTTCAGTTTGAAAGCGCCGAGCGTCAGGGGACTGTGGTCCAGGGCTATGTACATTCGTACCTAAAACAATTAAATAAATAAATAATGCTGGACCATTCACACAGCATCATCTAGCCCTAAACTAAGCAGAGCTTGTATTATGGGTAGGACCTACTAATGAACTGAATATAGAGTGTACCTGTGTTTGCGCACACACTTGTGTTAGTCTGTGAACTTTAACCAGTTGATAAGCAGTGTTCTCACTCTGACTTCAATTGACATATTTCAGAGTGAAAAATAACACTGCTTGGTCTACAGAATAATATGTGTAAGGAGGTAAGTGTGCTTAGGTTAAACACAACACTGTCGAACCTTAGATATGATACTCACCGCCGTATGCAAGGTAAGCGTCAAGTCCAGCGGGTGAATCAGCAGCAGCCGCAGCCGCAGCGGCGACCGCAGAGCAGCCTCCTCAGCGAACTGGCTCTGTTCTGATGATCTGGCCGCCCGAGCAAGGCTTGCGAGAGCGGTCACGTAAGCGTCCTCTACGTATAACGCTAGCGGACCCAAGCGGGCCTCCACTTCGGTCAGCTCTGAAAATAAAGTTTTGATCGTTACGCGTCGCGGCACTCAATTTTTATTCCAATGTGATTGCTGAGTTGAACAAGTGATTTGGACTATTGATTCGAAGTTTGTTTTAACATGGGTTCATAAACAGTTGGTTTGGGAAATGTGAAAATAATAACATAAGTAGTACTTAATAACGAAGTTAAAAGGAAAACTAGCACAGCTTAGTATGTTTAAATAGGTAACGAATATTACTCCGTCAACTTCAATTGTACTTGATAGGTAAAAAGGAAAAGTACATAGAAATTCCATTGAAAATGACTTGTATAAAGTTGTTAGTTGTGTAAAATAGGTAAATAAGTTTGTATAAGATAATGAACCGTGCAGTTACGGAACCCTATATGTGTCCGACACGCACTTGGCCGGTTTTATATGAAGTCGGATAAAAAAGACACAAGATCAAATAACCAAGTAGGTAGACAACTACTGCTAATAAGTTCAAAAAAATTAAACCAATCCATAAATAAATCTAACACTACCTGTAGCTGTTCTTGTAATTCATAGATCTTTACATCCAGGCAGACTAGAAATATCACATTAACATGCGGATAACAAAGCTTGCAACAGGTTTAGCCCCAAATAAAAAACTACAAGTTTTATTTTACTGTTCTTTGCTCATGCTCAAAACGATAAAAATGAACAAAACCAAACGATTTTTGGTTGAGTGTGAAAATCAACTATAAATTCCTGAATGTTTGATGAGGCAAAAAGTAAGCCCTCGGGGAATATTACTCCTATGGTGCCAACTCAGGAGAAAGTATCCTTTTAAACAAAAAAGGACTGAGTAAAATAAATAAATAATGCTGGACAATGCATATAGCTGTAGATAACTGATAAATGCATTCAATACATTAGGCACTACTTACTATACAGTGTGTTTTTGGACAGTTATGGGTGCCCTATAACCATCATTTTTCTGTTGATGGTCATGATCGACACAGTTTAATGTAAAATATATTTTAAAATCTGTAGCAGTGTGTTCGCGCCTTTACTTTGCTCTGTTCAGTATTTTTACTACCTACCCTCACTTATTTGCTCGTACCGAACTACTAACACTAGATATAAAGCTTATTTTATTTCTCACCAGTGATTATTAATCTTCTGAGAAGTATATAAAAATCTTAAACCATTAATTTAAAGATCATGTCTAGGGGATCTATGTAATATGTAAAGAATAGATCTAGGGGATGTAAAGATCATGTCTAGGGGATCTATGTAATCTGTAAAGAATAGATCTAGGGGATGTAAAGATCATGTGTAGGGGATCTATGTAATATGTAAAGAATAGATCTAGGGGATGCAAAGATCATGTCTAGGGGATCTATGTAATATGTAAAGAATAGATCTAGGGGATGTAAAGATCATGTGTACGGGATCTATGTAATATGTAAAGAATAGATCTAGGGGATGTAAAGATCATGTCTAGGGGATCTATGTACTCTGTAAAGAATAGATCTAGGGGATGTAAAGATCATGTCTAGGGGATCTATGTAATCTGTAAAGAATAGATCTAGGGGATGTAAAGATCATGTGTAGGGGATCTATGTAATATGTAAAGAATAGATCTAGGGGATGTAAAGATCATGTCTAGGGGATCTATGTAATATGTAAAGAATAGATCTAGGGGATGTAAAGATCATGTGTACGGGATCTATGTAATATGTAAAGAATAGATCTAGGGGATGTAAAGATCATGTCTAGGGGATCTATGTACTCTGTAAAGAATAGATCTAGGGGATGTAAAGATCATGTGTAGGGGATCTATGTAATATGTAAAGAATAGATCTAGGGGATGTAAAGATCATGTCTAGGGGATCTATGTAATATGTAAAGAATAGATCTAGGGGATGTAAAGATCATATCTAGGGGATTGAAAAATCTAGTAGCGGAGGTTAGTCAAATTTAATAAAAAGTCGATATAGGGAAAACCGAAGCATACAGAGGAGATACATTAAAACTGTCTAAGAACCTTTAAGGGATTTCCCATAACTTGAAAACTTGTTTTTTTTTTCAATGTTAATAATGGACTGGATATTTTCATACACAGTATTATCTGGCCCCAAAGTGGGAAGGGTTTGTGATGTGGGTACAAAAAGAGAGGCTATAATGCTGGAGAATACACACAACATCATTTAGTCCCCGAGTAAGCAGAGCTTGCAGACTTATACTCATTTTATTCACCGTAGTAGGAGCTCTAGGCACACTAGATTCTATTTATAATATAGATCACAACACAATAAATAAAATTATAAATTAATGCATAAATCTATATCTAAAGACATCTACCTTGACATCGCACCGAATGCGTTAACTATTTGAAATTAATTTCTTCAAGTTCAATAATGGGGGGGGGGCAGGTTAGATTGTGCTCCTTTAACGATAAAAAAGACTGTAGAAGTCGTGTAGATAAACAATGGGATTGAAGGTGACAGTGGGACAGCATGCTGTCCCGCTGTATGATTTTCATTTTCATTCCCAGTCTTTATCTACACGACTTATACATGACTATAGAACTGACCTCTATAGGTCAGCGAATGCACGGTCCACTTGTCGTGTGCGAGTCGCAGCAGCGCGCCCGCTTTCTCGTGCTGAGACGCATAATAGTCTCGAATCCCGAAGGAGTTCCACAGCGGCAGCCATATTGGCGGTGACGTCACTTCCGCCCGGGTCGATGCTATCACAGCGAAGTCGAACTGGCCGGTTTCGTACTGGAGGTTGTCTATCTGCACGTTCGCTATTGAGATGGTGGTTCTTATCCTCTGTGGAAATCAAAAAATACCATTGCCAATTTTATACAAGGACATTATTTATTTAGTTAATCCTAGCAGCCGCATGTTATTTTTATACCCCCAAGGAACAAAATTTATTTTTAGTGACAATTCATGGTGTTTTTTCATACACCCCAAATACCCCATTCTGTTTGCTCCCCAAACAAAATGGAGCTTTTGGGGTTCCAATCCGCATCGAAGGTCTAAGCTGAGATGAAATGGTCCACGAATTTTACCCATTTTCAATGAAACATTGATGAAATGTTCGAGTGGGTGGTAAAATTTTCAAGTTTTAAGCCATGAGGTATCAGATCATTTGGTCGAAGCGATGCGTGACCCGAGTGCTGGTGAGTACCTGCGCTCAAACAACAAATACAGCGGGGCAATGCAGCCAGCGACATGGGGACGCTTCCGTATGGTATAGATTGTATGCGACCAACTGTTCCTTTTTATTATACTTAGTAATTTCCTTATTTATAAAGAACTGTTGGATCAGTTGTTAGTTATAGGTACCTTAGGATCGGTCCTGATCACTAGTGCGGCCCGGTCCAAGTGCAAGGCCACCAGTGGTCGCTCGTCGTGAGTGGCCGCTAGTTCCAGCGAGAAGCCGGCCGCTACCATTCGCAGTCTATCGCACGTCGACCATTTTCCCGCTTCGTTCCATTCTGTACGCGACATACAAAGGTTATTTCCATATGAACGAAAGACACCGAAGAAATGTCACATATTTCGAACGGATGAGGCGTTATTCAAAGACAAAACCCTAATTACCATAAAACTGAATTGAGGGCAACGACTAACCTCAGTTATAGCTGACTTTGTTTTCAAAGGAAACATACTTTCGTAGAGTTCTAGATCTGGAATAACACATAGGCTACTTTTTATCCCTGAAAAACTGGACGTTTTTATATGTTTTTGTTATGTTTTAAAAACAACCAACGCCGTTTGTCAATTTAGTCTTGTTCTCATCCAAGGCTGCCTATGGTTTCACTTCTCTATTAACATAATACGTTGAAAAATCAGTCTACTTACGAGGAGTGGTGAAGTCTTCGAAGAATTTGTCGGACTCCGAATCGTAGCTATTGAATTGCAGAAGTCGACGGGAAGAAGTCTCATCAACTTCTGCAACAAATATTAAAATTAACCTTTTCATGTTTTAAATTATCATGGCCACGATAAAAAATACATGTCGCAGGCACTGTCGTGTGCTGTGCCGTGGGTTCCGTCGAAACAGCAATGCTGCTTGACGGTGGTAATACTGCTACGTACAAAAACCTAAATTTGAAAAGTAAGTTTATTTTTTTGTTTAATTGAAATGAAGAGAATCTACACTTTATTTCCTGTTAGATAATATTTTTAAATTTGACTTAGTGCCTCTTTGGCACAATAACAATTATAGATTCTGATTCTGACGTGCTACATTCCACTATTCACGCGTATATCTAGAGAAGCTTCAACTCTAAAATAAACCGTTCGTTTGACTAACCATTCTTAGTATCTTCAGCGAACAAAACAACCGTTGAGGGATTGAGAAATGTGTCCGTGAGCTGACATGCCTGAGTTACGGAGGTGCCTTCGTCAGCTGTTTCGTGCTGGGAGGTTCTAGGGCCTAGCGGGCTGTGGGTGCTAGACAAGACGTTGGATTCAGGGGTATTCAACTTAGTGGGGTCAGGCGTCTCGACAGGAGCATTTGGTCTAGAAGGCACATCTGTAGCAACAGGGGCATTTGGACTAGAAGGCACGTTTGTAGCAACCGAAGCTTTTGATCTAGAGGAGTCGTCTGTACTGACAGAGGTATTCGACACAGAGGGGACAGGGGTATTTGCTCCTGGGGCATCTGCACCAGCAGAGGTATTTGGTCTAGAGGGGACATTTGTGGCAACAGGCGGATAAGCACCTGGAGCGACGGCAGTTTCAATAGGGGCATTGGATCCAGAGAGGACAATGGCTCTTTCAGTTGCATTTGGTTCAGAGGTGCCGTTAGTATTAATAGCTGGAGAAGTTGGCTCCGAAGAAACAGGAGGGAATGGTTTGTAAGACCCAAATATAGGAGTGTGAGATCCAAAAAAGTTGCCAAGGCTAAAAGGGGCATTGGGCCAGAAAAAGCCGGGAGTTTCAACTGCGGGAGCATTCGAATCAGCTAGTGCAGTATTATCAAGAGGGGTTTTAGGGTCAATGGAGGTCGCTTTATCAACAGGAGCTTTAGAGGCAGTGGGGGTGGCAGTATCAAAATGGGTTTTGGAGGCGGTGGTGGTGGTGGTATCGACAGGGGCTTTAGAGACAGTCGAAGTCGCAGTATCAACAGGGGTTTTAGAGCCAGAGGTGGTGGCTGTATCTTTATTTGACCCAGAGGGAACTGTACCACCAGGGGCATAAGAACCGGGGGCAATAGATCTAGGAAGGGGTAGTTTAGATGAAATATCTGTAGTAGTAGACGCAGTTTGTATTATCTCATTACTTTCAATCGCTTCACTATCTGGATCATTAGGGGCATTTGTACCAAGAAGAATAGAATCGGGGACAATAGATATAGGGTTTCGGGTGACTTCGGATGAATCTTGAAGTCCAGCAGGGTCATTAGGGCGTAAAATTGAGCTAGAGGTTTCAGCTGCCGCCGGGGTTATGTTTTCTATCGTAGCTCGTCCCGTAGAAAACACTGTTAAGTGGATAAAATATAATAAATAACGAAAAAGTATAAATAGTAGGCAGTATATATATGTGAGTGTGTATAAAATACAAATTATGAAAAAGAAAAAACACTACGTTATAAATAAAATAAAATATGTAAAGAAAAGATAAAAAAATTAAAATACAAATTTCATTATTGAGGAGTAGGAAAGACAAATGTTTCGAATTATGTGAGTTACAAATATACAACTTACGTTTATCAGCGGCTTTAGTTCTATCCAAAACAAAACCGGATTGGTCCTGAAAAAGTGGATTAAATTAAAATAACAATAGAGGCCAGTAAACGAATTTATATAATAATTCGATGATAAAACTAAGAACCGTCTTCAAAATATTCCTAAATAGTTACTCTGTTTTTTAAAATTTTAAGGAGAAAATGGGATCTCTCGAAGAAACATAAAAAAATACAGCGAATTCGGAACCTCCTACTTTTTTTTGTCGATTGAAAATACGACTAATTGACTCACATCCAAAGCTTTGTCTTCTTCAGAGAAAACCCCAAATAGTCGTTTTCTGATAACACTGGCCGATATATCGTTCTGTAATACAAAAAAAAACGGTACAAATTAATGGACAAGAACGCTTTACTGAGCATCAACCCCTGTTGGATTATTTGGTGGTGTATTTTTCTATGTAGTAGTTATTCATAAGACTGCAGCTACGAGTTTTAAGACTGAAGACATGGTGTTAAATACTGGAGACAAATACCACATTACTTAAGCTACGGACTTCAAGACTGGAGACACAATAACCTGTGCACAGACTGCTTCTAAGCAGAAAATACTTGTGTAATACGTTGTGGTGTACGGTCACACTATCTGGACACAAAAGAGGTTTGACAAAAGAAGGTTTGTCAAACCTCTTTTGTGAAGTTTAAGAGTGAAGAGTGAAGTATAAACAGTGTCATTGAGGCAACCACTATACAGGGTGAAACAAATGAACGTTACCTGGAGGTTAAGTACCCGAAATATTCTAGATAGCAAATTGTACTCAAAGGAACAATACCTTATTGAAAAAAAAAACTGATTTCACGTTATTTAAAAAAAATTACATTACTTATCCGGTAATCGAACCTAAAACCTAAATAAATAACACAATATATTTCTATGACACCGTAAGTACACAAGTATTTCAAAAACACTTGTGGCGGAGTCATAGACAGGGCTGCTAACAACCTCTTTTTTAGAAGGAACAAAAATAAAATGTCATGACAGCATCACTCGGCTAAAACTTTTGGTGAATTTTTCATATATAATAACGATTATTCATTGATGATTTTATTTTTTTGTTGGGTGTATCAAACACTAAAGCTCCAAACCCCTTCTTAGTTATTTTCCTCCATCTACAACAACACCCACGCTGGTGACCTCGACGTGATGCCGTCACTTCATAACATCATAATATATTTCTTCCTTCCACAAAAGAGGTTGTGAGCTGCCCCGTCTATGACTCCGCCATAAACTAAATCTATAGACGTTAGAAAATAAAGTTATTTTTAAATGTGCACAAAAATATTATATTCTCATGAGACCCTT
>JAPQVW010000543.1:0-25281 GCA_028535905.1 Quercus berberidifolia | reverse complement strand
GCTTTCAAAACGTTCAAAACATATATTGTTTCGACCTTCTGTGATTTGCTGTGATGGTACCAGTTTCGTAAAATATTTTCCACCAATATTGCTTTGGTTTTGTAACCCCTTTGTTTACAAAAAAATATTCTTCTACATTTTATTATATAATTTTATTATAATATATAGGATTATTCTACATCCTAGGATTCTAGAATGAAGAATAATCCATTTTTATTTAAACTAATAATTAAAAAAACTGAAAGTAACTGTAAACAGTACGCTTTTCACAACAAAGGCTGAATGCATCATAGTTAAATTCGGCAAGAAGATCATCATTTGTATTCTGGGAAACTTTTAATTCAGGAAAAAGGACTAAATTTAATTAAACCAAAAATAGGAACATACATACTTGGCATTACATCTTGGCAAGTTTTCTGTCCACTGAAGTACGTATTTTTGGACTTGCCAAGATAATAAACTAAATAATGAAAGAACGTAACAAATTAAGAAAAGGAACTATTATGATCTCAGCTCTTTTAACCAAGTTCGTTCAGATAGTGACTTCACCTAGAAGTCACTATCTGAACGAACTTGGCGCCTTTTCACATTACTGTTTTTGGTGGGATTATTATTACCTAAGGCCTTAACGCTACTTTTCGGGAAAAACGCGTACCTACGATGACCAGGGCAGAAGTTGGCAACACTTAACACACGTTTGGACTCTTCGGGACGTTGCCAAAAAACAATACTACCTTCCAAAACTTGAGTACAATGCATTTAGGCAGCGTACTTAAAACACAAGTATTTAGATGGCCTATTATGTAAACACTATTGTTCACGCTATTATTTATATTATCAGTGGTACAATGACCTGACGACCTTACAATTATATATATACCTATAACAATGGTTTGTTTAGCCGGTAATTAAACAAAATATCTTATCTTATATCTTTAAATGAGCAATTCTTGTATATAATTGGAATCTCGGAATCGGCTCCAACGATTTTCATGAAATTTAGTATATAGGGGGTTTTCGGGGACGATAAATCGATCTAGCTAGGAATCATTTTTAGAAAATGTCATTTTATTCGTGTTTTTTTAATATGACTCTTCCTGACATTTATTGGCGAATAATAATACTATTAGCAATAAAGTTATTCCAGCAGATGGCGTTGTTAAGTAAACACGAAGTCAATGAGTGTTTGCTTTGAGGTTAGACTAAGAAAATCAATTGTTTATTTATATTATTTGTATCTTCTTAATGCACGTGTTTCACTTAAAAATGCCTAAACGATGAACGCATCTAAATGTATCATAATTTCAAAAAAAACACAATTTATAAAAAAAAATAAAAAAAATACCGAGCAAGGCTCGGGCATCCAGGTACTTTATATTATCAGTGGTACAATGACGTGACGACCTTACAATTATATAGGTACCTATAACAATGGTTTGTTTAGCCGGTAATTAAACAAAATATTGCAATTAATGTTTGGAACTATTTCGATATCAAACTTGTTACATAAACAGTAGTAAGAAATTAGTAACGCTAGGAAATGCAAATAGCTTCCGACAGTAAATCGCGAGCGTAGAGCAAGCCTCGTTACGAATAGCGGGATCACTCGGATCTTTTAATAAATACATATTCACGTTACTCACTGAGTTGTGAAACTGGTGAAGCAACAAACTTCAGGAGGCCTACTCAGAAAATGTAGATCGAAGTTCCGATTCTTTTTCAAAGAATCTTATGCTAGCAAGCTAACAGATCTATAGTACTGTGAATTATACACGCCATTAGAATATTCAAAAGATTATTGGGCGATATTCAATAGTCTATTGAACATGACCAGAGCCCCGAGTACGGGTTGACGGACAGATCGAGGACGTCATCGTGACGACTCATTTTTCTATAGGATCTGGTACTCACACGCAATTGCGCAGGTAGATACATTTCGGGAGACGGAGGAGACTTGATTTTACTTTTGGTTTAATTATTATAAAACTAGCAATCCGCCCCGGCTTTGCACGGGTGCAATTTAGAAAATGCAAAAGATACGGGTATATCTTTTGCGACGCCGGGGTGTGTCGCTAGTATAGCCTATGTCACTCCCGAGTAATGTAGCTTTTCATAGTTGAATAAATTTTTAAAATCGATCCAGTAGTTTCGGAGCCTATTCAATGCAAACAAACAAACAATCAAATCTTTCCTCTTAAATATTAGTATAGATAAAACAGTAAATATGACACCTAAGCTAAACTTATGTAATATGCAAGTGTATGTAATAAATAAATATGAATATTATAAATACCTAATAAAAAATAGGGGTTTTATAATTTGCATTACGTCTGTCTGTGTTACGTGGCTTGCTACCAAACGAATGAACTGATTTTGATTAAGCTTATTAATTTTTGTTAAGTCAAGTGTGTCTTACGTATTTGATGAAAATCGTTGCTGCTGTATGTAATGTTACGTATGATAAATGATCATTCAAAGAAAAATCGTTCTCAAAAAAAAGGTAAATCGAAGGTTTTAAATTTATAAAACTAGCTTTTTTATATTTATAATAGTTTCTGCTCGTGGCTTCGCACGCGTTGTTTCTATGGGGGTTATTTCTAATCCATGGGAACTGATTTATGTGATAAAATGTAGCCTATTTGATTCCAGGTTTAATTTGCTTCTTGTGGCTTTCGTGTTACTGCGGCCATAATATATTGTGATCTATTGTGATTCCAAGTTTAGAACTACATCTATGCAAAAAAATATATAAATAGATATATAATAATATTTAATGCCAACAAATCCACACAGCATCATCTAGCCCCAAGCTAAGCAGAGCTTGTGTTATAGGTACTAGATGACTGATACACATAATACAATGTATTACATAGATACATATTTTTTATATATAATATATAGTAAACAAACACCCAGACTTCCGGAACAAATTACTGTGGAGCGCACAAATATTTGTTCCGGGCGGGAATCGAACCCGCAACCTTCCGAGTCGCAGGCAGACCTTCGCCCGCTGCGCCACATCGGTCGTCAATAAAATATCAGCACAATCTGTTCAGTAGTTTTGGGTTGAAGAAGTAACAAGCTCCTATTTATCCATCCATCCTAAACTTTCGCATTTGTTACATGAGTGTGATGCTTCAAGTTGTGAAACAGGCTCTTAATCGATTACCAGCAACTCGTACTAGGTACTTATAAACTACTAGCGACCCGCCCCGGCTTTCACACGGGTGCAAAAGTAAAGGATAAAAAAATGGTTATTATGGGTTATCCCTAAGAGATAGACATATACCATCGCGGACTTTTTTGTAGACCATTTTAAGGTGTACAAATACTGTAGTACATTATTTTGTTCTATCTCGTAGTGTTTCAGCCAGCGTTTGCAATGTAAGCGCAAAAAATGTGTTTATTTACGACATCACATTAGAAACCTCTAAAATGATCAGTGTTTCTCTACTATATTATGCATGTATTATACATATAAACCTTCCTCTTGAATCACTCTATCTATTAAAAGAAAACCACATTAAAATCCGTTGCGTAGTTTTAAAGATTTAAGCATACAAAGGGACATAGGGACAGAAAAAAGCGACTTTGTTTTATACTATGTAGTGAAGTACCTACATACAGGTTTGTATTATAAGGCGTACATCGCGTATAATAGAAAGTGCGTGTAATTTCTCCGAGGCTGCCCTAAACCGGATCGGCGAACTTGTTTCAAGCGTACGGAATACGTCATTATTCTTGTGACTAAGCTTTATGCAGTAGATTTTTATTTTGTGTGTTTTTTAGAACTCAGAGAACAACATTTTAACATTTGAATTTTATTTAAAAAAAAAACAAATAAAAATTAAAAATAATAACGATGAAAAAAAAATATTGTAAGTAAAATTATAGGTACATTGTTAAAGTAGCGTATGTGTTATTCAAGGTGTTTAGGATCTATGCAAAATTTCAGCTCGATTCGTTCAGTAGTTTTGGCGTGAAGAAGTAACAAACATATATCCAGACTAGCTATTCGCCCCGGCCTTGCACGGGTGCAATTTAGAAAATGCAAAAGATATACCCGTGTGAAGCCGGGGCGCGTCGCTAGTATAGCCTATGTCACTTCCCGAGTAATATAGCTTACCAACGGCGAAAGAATTTTTCAAATCGGTCCAGTAGTTTTTGAGCCTATTCATTACAACCAAACAAACAAAGTTTTCCTCTTTATAATATTAGTGTAGAAATTCAAACTTTCGCATTTATAACATAAAACACATTTTTCAGTGTTTTCGATATCTCCTACCTTGAATCTTGTTTATTTGTTACCCTGTAAGTAGTATATTCCAGTGTTTCATATAAGTTTAAGTAAAACGGCATACATACCCACTTTATAAGTTATCCAATTTATAATGTATAACCGCAAAAAACCAGCCCGCAGCCATCCGTCCATCACAAAAAACTAACATGTTGTCATCGCTCGTTGCAAATGAACCATTCAATAAGCGCGACGTGTATGCAAAAAACCTATAATAACTACGTTGTAATCTGTTACACCGCTAAGCCATTTTGAACCTTAAGACAAACAAATAAACCTCTTTCAAAATATGATCCATCTATCTACTATACAGACGGACGAAAATCAACCTTATAATCTAGCAGATAAAGCAAATAAAATAATACAAGCGTATTCATGTACTTCATTTAGGTAAATCATCTCTTGTTACATAGTTTAAGAATAATCGACTTTATAACTGACGAGATAGAGATAATAAAATAATACGCGCGATTAGTATGCGCGACACGCGATATAGCGCGGAAGCGGCGTCACGGTGCACGCGCGGTGGGGGTAATTTGGTCGGTTTACACGGCAACACTGCTGCGTTCGGAAATTGAATGCGTTGTTTGCTTACGGTTATAAGCACGGTGGTTGTTGTTTTTACCCGACTGCGCAAGGTGGGTTTTGTTTTTACAGCGGTAGTTCTTTATGTTCTTTTAACGCATTCACTGCCACGTCTGTCATGCCTCATCAGTAGGAGGAGGAAGTCAGTGGTAACGAAAGTGTTAATCGAGATTGAAAGGAGGTCGCAAGAGACCGCGATGATTGGAAGAATGGAAGGGGCCTTTGCCAGCAGTGGGGACTGAATAGGACACTATAACTTATTAATAAACTTAACTTTAACTAAGAAATAAATGATTATTAGGCTGAGAAAAAAGGTAGGTAGACAAAAAATTCTCCTAACACTGCTGGCAGATGCTGGATGCTGCAAGCTGAAGACAGGGCGTCATGGCGCCTCATTAAGGCAGACCGCCGCCGTCCAGCATAGGCCATAATAAAATAATATAGCTAGACAATATAAATATAGCTGGACAATATACCATACTAGCTATTCGCCCCGGCCTTGCACGGGAGCAATTTAGAAAAATGCAAAAGATATACCCGTGCGAAGCCGGGGCGCGTCGCTAGTATAGCCTATGTCACTCCCGAGTAATATAGCTTACCAACGGCGAAAGAATTTTTCAAATCGGTCCAGTAGTTTTTGAGCCTATTCATTACAACCAAACAAACAAACAAACAAACAAAGTTTTCCTCTTTATAATATTAGTGTAGGACAACTAAAGTGGGAATGGGTGGGTCACGTCTGCCGCAGGTCGGATGAGTCGTGTGCGAAATCCACCACAGAATGGATCCCACAGGAAGCGTCCTCGCGGGAGACGAAAGGGGTCAATGAATAAGCATCGAAAGTGTATTAAGCATCAAAAGACGAACTAGATTGCATCTAGTTCGTCTTTTGATGCTTCAAAGATTGCACCTTAGTGGCGCAAAAATAGAGAAGTGTGGAAGGAGGGAGGGGAGGCCTTTGCCTGTGCTGTGCCACAGATGGCAGTGGGGCAGCACAGGCTATAAAAAAATATATAGCATCATCTACCCACAAAGTAAGCAGAGCTTGTGTTATGGGTACTAGATAAACTGATATAAATATGTACCTACTTAATAAATACACTACTTAGATATGTAGATATTTTTTTATCAAACATAGAAAACACAAAGGAACACCCTGAACAAATATCTGCAGATGTTACAAACATTTGTCCCTGAGGCGTGAATTGAACCCGCAACCTGCATCGTAGACAGACCTTCGCTCGCTGCGCCACAGAGGTCGTCATAAAAGTGTTATAGTAGCACGTAGAAATAGGTAGGATGCGTAACTCTATCGTATCGTAACAAAAAAAGGCGCGGCGCGGCCTTCTTCTATGCAACAACCAACAAAACATTATGTCACTGCTTCTCACTACCGTGTTCCAATTGTGAAACTAGTTCTAATAACGACTGAGCCTAGATTAAATAATATTACTTGAATTTTAAATGAACATCACGAAATTCTTAATTTGAATTAGCTTAATTCGATTTAGATTTGAATATTAAATAGAGATGCCAGTTGCAAACATTTTGCTCAAAAATGGGGAAAATGAATTGACAACTTTAATTATTTCCGGAATTACTTTACTATTACTATTTACTTTACTTTTGTCAGAAAGTTCAGGATGTCTGGGGTGTTTACTATGTAGGTATAATAAAAAAAGAAACTATCTATGTAATACATTGTATTATGTGTATCAGTCATCTAGTACCCCATAACACAAGCTCTGCTTATCTTGGGGCTAGATGATGCTGTGTGGATTGTCCGGCATTATTTATTTATTTCCTACATATTTAAATTAAATAAAATTAAACTTACTTCTACACACTAGCTGAAGAGCAAATACGTCAAAAGCACTAAAATAACTTGTATCGGGATATTCACCATTATTTACAAGTATTCTAGTACTTGGAGAGTAGTTTTCAATTGACGACCGATGTGGCGCAGCGGGCGAAGGTCTGCCTGCGACGCGGAAGGTTGCGGGTTCGATTCCCGCCCGGAACAAATATTTGTGCGCTCCACAGAAATTAGTTTCCGGAGGTTTTTTTATTATACATAGTAAACACCCAGGTGTTTACTATGTATAATAAAAAAATATCTATCTATGTATTACATTGTTATTATGTGTATCAGTCATCTAGTATCCATAACACAAGCTCTGCTTATCTTGGGGTTAGATGATGCTGTGTGGATTGTCCGGCGTTATTTATTTATTTCAATAAGTGTGGGTAAAATCAAAAGCAAATCAACAGAGCCTACTGTTACATTTTAAACTAAGCCAATTTGCCATAAAGCCTGTCCCCCACAGGCGCGTTTTCATCGGTAGATAATATCTCAATGCGTTATTCCGATAATGCGTCCCAATTCCCGCACGTCTATCGCGGCGTTAATATCGCAGCAGTAAGAGCGTATGCATCCTAAAGCAAAATGTACTGAAAACAGATATCGCAATAACGCATGCGATATTTTTTTTTTAACTTTTACATTATTACCTTTATTTTTACTGAGCCATGGCCTTTTTTATCGTGCTGCAGCACACACAAACATATACTAAGTTAATTCTAATTGTTTTAAACCTAAATTTCTTAAATTTTAATTTGTAAATTAGTGTAAGTAATATGTTTGTCTCTGTAGTATGAAACAAATAAATTCTTTATCTATCTATCTATTTATCGATCGATAAAAAAACGCGTGTGGGCGAGGCTTAATGCCCCATCAGCTAAAAACTAATAACGCAATTAACTATAACTAGTAACCCTAATACCATAAGTTCAAGATTCAAGTTGCAACAACCAGTTTTTAGTACAGAACCGGCCCCGGCTAGATTTCTCTCGGCATTAGCATTTTGGAACTTGACTGTTGGAGAAATGTGCCAATGGCGTTGGTCGCCCTTCCGCGCTCAGCTGGTTATTGTGAACTTTCGGCTGGGTTAGATTGGTAGCTCAACTTTCGAATCGAGGCGAAGGTCGGGGGCCTACCTCGAAAACGAAAACCGAAGATTCGGATTAGTTTTCGCGCAACACCTACTGTTATGTCATTCACATAAGATAGCATTTGTAGAAAACGATTTTCGTTTTTGCTAGTAAGGATCCTGTCTACATTGATCTTTCTGGGCTTGGAATATTACATGTATATTAGATTCTAGTAGTACAACTATCTCACTTAACAAAACTTCGGCCAAAAACGGATTTACTTTTTTATACAATGCATAGTTTCGCCTTCGCCATTGACCCTTGTAGCTAGGAACTGTAGGATTTTCTTCGGAGTATGTTCTCGTAAGTCGCTTAGGGCTACGAGTATATCCATACTAATATTATAAAATCGAAAGTAACTCTGTCTGTTACGCTTTCACACCTAAACGGCTGAACAGATCTTATTGAAATTTAGCATGGAGATAGTGGGTATCTCAGGGACGGGACATAGGCTACTTTTCTCCTGGACAAGAGCGTGCGAAGCCGCGGGCAGGAGCTAGTGAATAATAAAAAATCCATGCTAATATTATTAATTCGAAACATATCTCTGTCTGTCTGTCTCTGTTACCCCTAAACGGCTGAACAGATCATAATGAAAGGCAGCGAGGTAGATAGTATCCCGAGACGAACAGTAGCAACTTTTTATTTTGGAAAAGAGCGTGCGAATCCGCAGTCAGGAGCTAGTGAATAATAAAAAATGACTCATAAATTGTAAACTCGATCATCAAGTATCGAGTATAGTCTTACATCAATTCGATAGTATAAATATATCGAGTAACCGGTCCGACCGTCTGCTTTCTACCAGAAGCCGTAACGAAAACAATAAGAATTAACAACTTAAAATACTGGTTTCCAATTGCCGTTGGATTTGATTCACATCGCATGCTTGTTTTCACAAACTACTGTGTCAATCATCAACGTCATCGCATACACTGGCATACCAGGGGCCCTATTCTGTTAGGCAATCGCTTTACTATGCCAGTGGTAACGTGTCCTGCAGCCTTAGACTCGATAGAACTCGAAGAACGAAGAGCCTTCAGACTCATTGACGAGCAGTACCTTGCAGAGACTGTTCAAAGTCTCGAACACCCGCCGCAAAGTTGCTTGTCTCTCGATCTTTTACAGAATACCTACCATCTGCCTTCCACTCCAGGATAAGCAGATGGACGGTGCAATACCATCCCTACCTGGTGGATATATCTTCCACTTGCATTAAGCAGTTCTCCTCCATCTTCGTCATCGGTTTGGAAACAAGCTTTCTGTTGCTGTTTTTCCAATCAATCACAACCGGGTCTCTTCAAGACAAGAGGTGTCCTCTAGACCTTCATGATACATAGTCAGCCGCACCGTCACTTTTTCATCAGGTGAGATTGTGGCTAAACGAAGGTCCATTGACTTTAAAAAAGTGTATTCGCTCCCGCAAGATTATTTGAACTAACGTCTCTCCCCACAGGACAGGCAGATTTTATTGGTTGATAATATCACAATGCGATATATTTGCGTCCTGAATCCCATACGTTTATCGCGGCGATAATATCGCAGCAGTGTGTATGATCGTATGCGTCCTAATTCAAAATGTGCTGAAAACAGATATCGCAATATCGCCTGCGATAATAATCTACCGATAAAACCCGCGCTTGTGTGGAATAGGTTTAAAAGCCAAACTCCAATGCATGAAAATAGGGAGAACAGTGCATCTCAGCTGGTAACTCGCACCGTCATAATGCTCGTTAGTTTTCACTACTTGTAGACTCGTAGTAACCGTTGTACTACTGACACACATACAAAATGACCACGGTTATTCAGCGAATTTTAATTTTATTACTAGGCCCGAACGGAAGCTTTTGTGTGTAATGGTGAGTTTTTGGAAACATTTTTTATGTGCCTACATCAGCAAATTTTAAATTTACTACTTAGTACAGATACCTGTGAACTTAGGTACTCTTAATGTGCATATGAGTTTATGAAAAAAAGTTTTCTTTACAAGCGTCGTCGTATGCCATAATATGTCCACGCGTTTATGTATAGTCTACACTAATATTATAAAGAGGAAAACTTTGTTTGTTTGTTTGTTTGGTTGTAATGAATAGGCTCAAAAACTACTGGACCGATTTGAAAAATTCTTTCGCCGTTGGTAAGCTATATTACTCGGGAGTGACATAGGCTATACTAGCGACGCGCCCCCGGCTTCGCACGGGTATATCTTTTGCATTTTCTAAATTGCACCCGTGCAAGGCCGGGGCGAATAGCTAGTAATATTATAAAGAGGAAAGATTTGATTGTTTGTTTATTTGTTTGCCCGGAATAGGCTCCGAAACTACGAAATGAAAAATTTACGGTACGACGAAATGAAAAAATTATTTCACCGTTGGGAAGCTACATCACTCGGGGGTGTCATAGGCTATAAAAGCGAAACGCCCCGGCTTCGCACGTGTAAATATAATGCATTTTCTAAATTGCACCCCGTGCAAGGCCGGGGCTGATGGTCAGTTTTAAATAAACAGTTAAATATTGCTGGACAATTCGCACAGCATCATCTACGAGCCCCAAGCTAAGCAGAGCTATAGACAGAGGCCTCGTCTTATGATAGCTTGCTCAGTCATCTATCTATTTAACTAAATATTTCTTGTTATTTCTAATTAATTATTGCATGCATACTATTATTTAAGGAATCAGTACCTACATGTTATTATTTTTTACCTACATAGTACTAATTAATGTAGGTAAATAATTTTGTAAGAATAAGTAAAGTCTGGGCTCTAGTCTAAGGCTGGGCACTGGAAGCTGCAACACAGTTTTATACTAAAGCAGATTCCAATGTTCTTATTATAGTATAACCCATGTTTACTTTTACAAAATAAAAAATTGATTGATTGATTGATTGATCTATTGAAATTTGAAATTAAAATTTATTTATTATTTATTTATGCTTGAGTTAGGCTTTTCTGTGGCCTAAACGTCACTCAAGCTTAGATCTATCTATGACTAAGCAAGCTTTCATAATACGTGACTTAATCTAACAGAGTCTATGAACTATTGGAAACTAAAGAAAATGAACGCGTGGGACGGAGTACAGTTGTACTTTTGAGAAAAAGGCCATTCTACAAGCGAACTTAGGTAAGGTTTTACTACTTTTGGCAACCTCAATATAGGTAGATAGAAGAGATATATACAGATAGAGGAGAGTGGAAGAAAAAATATAGTTAAAGACTAAATAATGCAAAGGTCATTAGGGGGAGGCCCTACTCGTATATCGAGCAGTAAGCTGAAGTGGCAGTGGGCAGGTCATGTAGGTCGCAGAACTAATAACCTTTGGGGAGTAAAGGTTTCTCGAGTAGCGACCACGATGCAATGCGAAACGGAGTGTTGGGAGACCATTCCACTCGATGGACCGACGACATCGTAGTAGCGGTCGCAGGGACTCGATGGATGGAGGCGGCTCAGGATCAGTATTCGTGATGTTGTTTGGGGGAGTCCTATTTCCAGCAGTGGACGTGTGTACGCTGATATGATGATGATGATATCCAGTAGTCGACTAATATAGGCCGATGATAATGATGAATGCAACGATCAAAAAGTTCCCTCCACGGACTTGTAATACGAATAACTTCAAAGCATTTATTCCGAAGGATTCCTCCGAATCCACTTAAGACCGCTATCTGCAAATAAAGTTGTAATAATCTTATAATGTGCTTTTTACGATCAGAGGCAGTGAGAACATTAAATGAACACTTTTCACCGTCACTGCTACACTATACTCGTGAACACGGTACCTACACAGCTGGCGTGCTTTCAACGGTGATTGCATGAATTTAATCTTAAGTCCATTTTAGCAGTCATTATCATCATCATCAGACGTAGTTTCAACATGCCACGTGATTTTTTGAACCCCTTCCTTGTCACAGTTGATCATTTGTGAGACCCCCCCTCCCTAGTGTGACGACTGACGACATAATACATATTTTTGCAATTTTTACATCTAGAGATTATTAGATTTATGCAGATAGAGTTGGAAATATTTTAAAGTTTTTCGTTAATAGTTCAAATTTGGCATTTTAGGTGTATTATATTTTGAAATGTGACGCCACGAAACTTAGGACCCCTCCCCACCCCTTGTCACACAATGTCACACCTTCGTCGACCCCCTTTCCCCCCTTTAACGTGTGACCTACTTTATGGATGGCCTCAAATGAGCGCCACAGCACCCTGTCTTCAGCTTCCCGCATCCAGCACCTGCCTGCCTTTAGAAGCTCGTCATCACACCTGGTCGGAGGGCGTCTTACAGCATTTTTTATGGGACCATCTCAGGATCATTCTTTATACAATAGCAAATCATCCAAATCGGTCCACAATTGATCGGCGAACATGTATAAAAACATACAACAGAAAACTCCCTCTTTTTCTAGTCTTTTTTTCGACTTTAAAAAAGGAGGAGGTTCTCAATTCGGGCTGTATGTTTTTTTTAATGTGTATGTTAATTCATATCTCCGCCAATAGTTTTTGATGATTCTTTCACTAATGTATAGAGAATTATTACGCGGTAGTCGGTATAATTTTTTATGAGGGATTAGTATTTATTCTGGAAAACTTAAAAAACAACTTAATACTGTAGAGGAACCACGATTAGCTACAACAATTTTGGTATTTGATATCTACGCATTTGTTAATACATTTTGATGATTCTTTCCTTGTTGTATAAAGGTTGATTGACATCTTTAAAGTCCGTTTTTAGTTTTTTTAAAGAATTATTTTAAGTCGGTTCATCAAATGGAGCTAGGCAGGACTCTTTTCCACTTTGCACCGAATGAAATAGACCCTGACGTGACGTAAGAGTCGACTGAGGGAACCTACCTGAGGAAAAGCAGCAGCTTCCTTCTTTGTATTTTTAACAATTCCCCTGCGTTCACCAATCCGTCTGCCGAGCGTGGAGATTATAGTCAAACCCCATCCCCATCTTGTCTAGAAGGCCTATTACTCCATAGATGATTACATCAATGACGTTAATACTTGGCCAGATGTCGCTCAGTTCCACACCGACAATAGTATCTAAGAAATTCAATGTTGTGCTAAGCTATATAAATTTTGAGATGTATCTAAAATCGTGTTATCGCATATGGAAGTTGCTCTTTTTGGCCACCAAACTCCATTTTCACATCTCTTCCTTCTATGCAAAATAAAACTATTACAGAGGCATTAAAAAAAGCTTATGATAGGTATCTCAATCTGCCCGATCGGTTTTTGATAATTTCTTTTTGTTTAAGATATATGGATCGGGGATATTTGGCGCTCTTTGGGTCGGATATACGCCTTAAGATTAGAGCGTTGTTAACAAAGAATACTAGAAACAAAGCTGTAAATCTTTTTATCTTTTGTAGCTAGTCAGTACTGTTATAGTGATATGTCATTCACACTCAAGTTCACACAACCAATAGAACCTATTGTATCGCTATCGAGTGGATAAAAAATCTGAGTTACATAACGGGTTCTTGACTTTGATTAAACTAACGGATTTCACAGATTTTTTGCCTAAACTTGACCTACGGCCGGCGTTTCCTTGATTTTGGCCATCTCCCAATGTGTGACTCACACAGACTTTAGGCGAAAATATGGATGTATAGAACTTGATTGTTACTATATGTAGGCCAAGCACAGCGATTGTTCTCTAGGGTAGAATAGGCAATAAATGTTTAAAAAAAACTAAAAATAGACTTCAACGACATCAATTAACCTTTATAATAATAATAATATAATAATGCCCGACGATCCACACAGCATCATCTAGCCCCAAGCTAAGCAGAGCTTGCGTTATGGGTACTAAATGACTGAGATACTTAATACAATGTATTACATAGATAGATATTTTTTATTATTATTATACATAGTAAACACCCAGACCTCCGGAACAAATTTCTGTGGAGCGCACAAATATTTGTTCCGGGCAGGAATCGAACCCGCAACCTTCCGCGTCGCAGGCAGACCTTCGCCCGCTGCGCTACATCGGTCGTCAATAATACAACAATGAAAGAATCATCAAAATCTATTAACAATTGGCGAAGATATCACCAAAATTGTTGTAATTCCTCTACAGTATTAAGTTGTTTTTCAAGTTTTCCGGGATGAATAATAATCCCTCGAGAATAAAAATTTTATGGGACCACCGCTGAATCATTCTCTATACATTAGTGAAAGAATCATCAAATCGGATAACTATTGGCAGAGATATGAATTAACATACAAAACGCTGGCTGCATTGCCCCGCTGTATGGCAATGCTGATGCGCTGTACCAGATACTCACCAGCTCACCGCTCAGATAAACTTTTAAAAACCCGGAAAGCCTCGATACCCCACGGACCTAGGGTCTCGACTCCAAGGGGAGCAAACTCAAGATTAAAACCGACGATTTTCTTACATACAAACTTTGCCTCGGTAAAGCTTCAAAGAATACATTTTTTCTTCACAGGATATAATAACCACTGTGTAAAATTACCGGGTCCGATCTCCACCATTTGTCCAACAACAGTTAGCGAGAAGCAGGTGCGTTAGCCGCTGCATAATGCCATCTCATCCCAAACAATACAGCCGGCAAGTTCAAGACACCGCTAGAGGTCGCTGTTGTATTGTTAAGGACGGGTTATAACGGTTAGTAAAGTTTAATGTTCGAGCAAAAAACCCTCTACCTTCAAAATAATATTATAGAATAGAATAGAAAAATACTTTATTGCACGGGTGCAATTTAGAAAATGCAAAAAATATTACCCGTGTGAAGCCGGGGCGTGTCAATATTATAGCCTATGTCAATCCCGAGTAATGTAGCTTTCCAACGGTGAAAGAGTTTTTCAAATCGGTCCAGTAGTTGCGGAGCCTATTCAATGCAAACAATTAAATCGTTCCTCTTTATAATATTAGTATAAACTAGAAACCAGAAACAATTATTTCTAACTCAAGACTAAAAGAAAAAAATATCACAATATAAGACAAAACAGTTTGCTTCAGTCACAAAACGGTCCCTGTCTCAGCATGAGTAGGTCGTGTAAGTAGAAGAGTGATATACAGATGGGTAGTTCTTTATCCCACTAATAAGCACCCACAATCTGACGTCACGTCCCGTGGTCTAATTGACAGACGCACCTACGACACTGACAGCAGGAAACGGCAATGAACTTGGCGGGAAGCGATGTCGTTCTTAATTTAAAAGTTTAAATTGAGGTCGAGGCAAGTATGGAGGTTATGATGACAAACGGGTGCCTACCTACACCTACTTATCGAAAAGAGGTTCAATTATAATATGATAACTACTTATTGAAGAGGTTCAATACAAAAACAGAATGTTGCTAGCAACTAACTAAGTTGGTGGCATGGTGGCATAATATAAGCGGCTTATTAACTTCTTCCACCAGTGAAAAAAAAAGTGATGAAATCAATTAAAACTTTATTTCCTAGTAGCTGTTGCCCGCGGCTTCGCACGCCCTTATCCAGGATAAAAAGTAGCCTATGTCCGTCGCTGGGATACCTATCCCCATGCCAAATTTTAATAAGATCCCGTTTAGGCATGAAACCGTAACAGACAGACAGACAAGATTACTTTTGAATTTATAATATTAGTATGGAATTGATAATAATTAAGATTTTAATCATTTGAGTTGTCTATGAGCTTATTTGGTAAGTCAAAATAAATAAAAGTTATTGATTTCTGAGATATTTGATAATTCTTTATTAAATACATAAAAAACTAAATTAGTCAAATTTTATCTTCAACAACATTATATTGATTAGTGAGTCGCTGTTCTTCAATTTTTTTTTTTTGGTTAAATTTTAAAAACATTGCTGGGCACCCTAAAATTCATAACATTTGCCGATGCATTTATCTCCACTACATTTCCTAGTAAATCGGGTAAATAAAACCAGAGCTGGCCACACCAAATATATTCTAAATAGCCAAGAAAAACTATAATTCCCGCTGGCGAATAAAATATGACTGCGGATGCGATTAAACGAGATCTCTTGAGATTTATTTATACATTAAACTCGAGGTTCGAGATATTTTAACGACTAGTTTATAGCTCAACCGTTGAACTCACTGATGAGTTTTTAACAAAGAAGGCTTTTGTTTTACTATCAGAACATAATAAGGTTTTATTCTTCAAAAGAGTCACCTTAGAAAAGATAACCTACTTATTATTGATTACCTTCCGGAGAAAAATGAGGTTGAGAAAGTTGATTTTATATCTTAACGTTGGAAACATAGTATATTATTTCATAAAGTAATCTTGACAGGTATCTTCAAATATACTTCTATCAGACTCCCTCTCAGATATAAAATCAATTAAAAGTGCAAAAAGGTGCCGCCCAACGTGGGGCTCGAACCCACGACCCTGAGATTAAGAGTCTCATGCTCTACCGACTGAGCTAGCCGGGCTGTAACATCTGCCTCGAAATTACCGCACAGTTCGTGTTTAACTCAGATGATGGAAGTGAAGGACTTTTAGTTTAGAATCAATATTTGAGGTTACTCACTTATCTGGGTATTGGGAGTATTTAGTTCAAGGGAAAATTAGTACTTTGCATTTTTGTGCTTTACTAACAAATAAAAATTACAATAAAAGAAAACAGTATTTACGATTGAAACAATAGAGCTAACTGCAAATTGTTGCAAACAATCTACAGGTAGCTCAACTGATCCATATCAATACCAGTCGGAAGCGTCCCCAAGACGCTGGCATTTTCCCGCTGTATGACAATGCTGATACGGACTTTTGTGCTTGAGATGAAACTAGTGTTTCAAATAGCACCGAAATATGACGAAATTACTAAAGCATGTGTTTTTCACTAAAATAATCGGGCCATTACATTTTCAATTGAGGTTTTTGACACATGCTTGTATGAAAGCATGTGTCAAAAACCTCAATTGAAAATGAGTGTCTTGAGGACGCTTCCGACTGGTATTGATATGGATACAAGTCAAAGTTAACCAACGAAGCTGCTAATTGTCCGATTATCTTTTGGTGAATACCAACTTCAGTTACAGGCTTATTTGCACCTTCTTGCTAGTTAGTTAGTGCAAACAACTGTCAAAAGATTTCGCACCGAAAAATGTAGTATTAAACTCATTTGGAGGTCGGTTTTTAAGCCCTTATTAAACCACCCTTACATGTCATTTATGTAAATGCCGCTAAACGAACACTACAGATACCAGCCTTTGTGAATGTATAAACGTATTTTTGTAATCAATAGTATGTAATATTCGGTTTTTATTTTATTTTGTTTATTGAGACGCACAGAATATAAAATGATTACAGAATATACAAAACTTAAATAATAGGGGACTTAAATAATAGGTTTAGAACTAGATCATTTCACAAATTATGTGAATACAGAGAATAATGCGAACAAAACATGTGAACAAAAAATTTAAGATCAAAATTTTTGAAACGAATTAAAAAAAGAAAATGAATTATGGATATCTAAAACTAATTTTAAGTAAATAATCAGGAATATGTGTAACTAATTTTAAAGTTCGGGTAAATGTATGTAGTTTTATGGTATTTTCTAAATAATAACACCTGTATTTTTATTATGCACACAGATATTACCCCTGTACAATCCAACGATCCTATCCATTTAAGTTTGTCTTTAAGGGTGAGATCGCTCTAGAGCGATAAGACCGCCAATTATCACTATTCGTTTGTAAATTATTTCTAAGTTGAGTGTGCAATAAAGTATTATCTATCTTTATTACACTGTCTTCTAACAACCTTGCGTTCCCTTCGGCACTCCCTAATGACCTATAGGAAGGGGGTACGTACACCCCCTTCCCATAGGTCATTAGGGAGCGCCGAAGGTCGCCCGTACCCCTGATGACTCATCATTGCGTCATGCACACCCCTTGACGTAATACACGAGACTTAGTTTTATACGCAGACTTGTTTACTAGTTACCCAATGACCGAATGAGATGACCAAATACTAAAGAAATAAATAAGATAAAGTAACTGAAAACAAAAAAGCTTTCTAATATACTTACAATAAGTAAAAACGAAACTGCAAAAGCATATTAAATATATTTTTTAGGGTTCCGTACCCGAGGGGTTAAAACCGGGATCCTATTACTAAAAGTATCTGCTGTGTGTCCGTCTGTCAGCGGGCTGTATCTCATGAACCGTAAAAGGTAGACAGTTGTTTTCGAAGAATTTGTTCGTAGAAGCTTTCTTTATGCCATTGTAATAGTTTTATTTTGTACAGTTTAGGAAGAGATGCAATAACAGAAATTGGCGGCCAAAAAGAGCAACTTAACATCTCTTCCTAAACTATACCAAATAAAACTATTACTTACAGAGGTATTAAAAAAATCTTATGGTAGGGATCACAAACTGCCCGATCGATTAGTGAAAATTTGTTTAACGTAAGTGGCAGCGCTAGTTTGAGTCGGGTAGCTCCTTAAGCAACGTTGGGCGCGGTCAGTAAGTACTTGGATGGGTGACCGCGTCATATTGGCTTATTGCTTTTTTGCGATTCATCATAAAAATCTGTTTTACGGTTTCTCTTGTTTATTTTTGCGAAAGTATATCAAGTAAGGTACGGAACCCTTCATGTGCGAGTCGACTCGCACTTGGCCAGTTTATTTGAAAATGTATGGCAGATACCTAATGCCGGCATTAGGTATTATTTTAGACCACAACTATTTTTGTATTTATTTATTCCATCGTAGGTACACATAGTTACATTTGATGTCGTCTTATTTCTACTAATGATTTACATAATAATTTACAATTTAAATAATGATTTACAGAAATGTTTAGGAAACACCATAAGAGATTGTACAGAGAAAAAACAGACAGACTCTTCTCATAGATCAAAATACACAACAATAACAATATTAACGAAGACCTTAAAACTAAATTAACATTAAACAATTTGTCGAGTAGAACATATGTCAAAATATGCAGCTGTATAAGTATATTTCGCTTTAAGTCTGTAAAGTTAAGTTCAAATTGAATTAAAATAACATTTTCATTTCAGTAAAGTCCGAGAAATCACGCCCAATGTAATAATCGCACTGCGTCAACCGCTGGGAGTGTATCAGGTCAAGGTGATATTCCGATGTAAATAGATGAAGGACGAGAGAGGTACAAAATGGCAGAACAATAAATTTAATCTTGTGATTAAAGTGACTGTATTAATATTGATTGGATTCTGGCTTGAGGTGACATCTCGAAATGAACTGATACTGGATAGTTTTCTTCAAACAGCATACTAATCAGTAGATAAGAAGTTGTGATAGAGTAACTGAAAATTAAAAAAAAAACTTGAGAGGTGTCAAGGGACACCCGGATGGAACGAAGTTCCTTTCGATTAATTAGTGAAGGAATTGTAATAAAATTTTACAAAAATAATCGTCGCGACACCACACTGTTCAATGCGAAATAGAAATGAAAATATCTGGCTTGCTTTCTATAAGAGAGAGAGAGACAGACAGAGAAACATGCGACGCCGCACAGCTTACAATAGCTTACTATAGCACAAAGTGTCGTGACAACTTTTCGTAAGATTTTTTTCCGTCTAGCCCCCTTTCACAACGCGCGATAAGGAACTTCGTTCCAAAAACAAGATCCGTCAAGTGCGATTGTAACTTCGCGCCGCTCGTAAAATATAGATGCATATCTACAAACGCTCTAGCTCTGTACAGAGGAAGGGCAGCAGCTTCTTTCTGTGTATTTTTAACACCCTCACTGCGATAACCAAACCGCCTGCAAAGCGTGGTGATTATGGCAAAACCCTCCTTCACTGAGCGAGACATGTTCAAGGACGTATGAAACACGAACATAAAACACAGCAACTTCAATAATTTGCGCATCGTACAAGCTACTAAAGCCTGTGTTATTGAAGACGGAACAGCTTGTACCTTCAGCCAACAGATGGGCACCGCTGGGAACGCTGCGCATGAGTTGCGATCAAGTATGCGTCCCACGAGGTTGTAGGCCTAGATAGGCGACAGGCGACTTCGACAGTATGTTATGATTATAATACACACAAACATTATAACTGCGAAAGTTTGCATGAATGTTTGAATATTTGACGATCTCTGTGGCGCAGTGGGCGAATGTCCGCTTGTGACGGAGGAGTCTCCTCGGGACAAATGTATGATCTGCAGAAATTTGTGATTATGTTCCGAGTGTTCGATACTCGTAGAAATTTGTATAATAAATAGAAAACACCTAGTTTTCTATTCATAATAAAAATTCAAAAAATTCAACATTCAAATTTTAATTAAAGCAAAGAAGCGGTTAATTTTTTTTTAATTAAAAAAAATGCACCGCTTCTAAGTGTACAGATATTATATTAAAGGTAATAAAGAAAATTTGATTTTGTTTAAATATATTTCTATGGTTAAATAAATAAACTGAAACTGAGTCCATTTCAAACGAAAAGCTAGATTTTTTTAATTTCTGCTCGCGAGTTTACTCGCTTTTTCCCGAGATAAAAGTAACCTGACGTCGCACCCTGTCGTCTAGACCATTCACTGCCTAGTCTCTGCAGTGCGAGAACACGTCCGTCCACGTAAGTCATGCATGGCCACTCATGGGCAATGATAGTATTCGACAAGACAGTATCATCTAGCCCCAAAGTAAAACGCTTCACACACGGCAGCTATAATGTATCACACACACAAGAGGTAATGTAATGTATCTTTCCCTACATTCCATTGGTATACGATTGGTATTAAGATGTATCGAAATATAAATGTATATTTTCGTATCGCTCTGTATCTTAAGGGCCGAACCTAGCAGGTTTTCCTCTAATGAGAAAAAAGGATAGAGAAAAAAAAAATACGATAGAAAGAAATTATGAAAGTGCACTGTTGTGCACATAATTTGGTCGAGATCTCAGGAACCCTACGGTCTATTGATATGATTTATGATTTGATTCGTAGGTTTTTAGTAATTATTTGGTTCCTCTAAGCCAGTTTCTTAATTAGTCGCGTAGTTTTCTTATAAATAAACAATAATTTGATTATTACGCTTACGTCTCTGTCTCTGTCCCGCTCCTATGAACGCAAAATCCTATACCTATCCTATTCGCACAAATGGGTGTAGGGTGCCCTCTTAAGATACGAAGATGTAAAAATATACATTATAGCTGTCGTGTATGGTCTCCTGACGATTTCTATGGAAAGATGTAATGAGATGTATCGTGCTATAATGTACATCTTTACATTGTAGCTGCCGTGTACCCCTTAAGCAGAGCTTGTGTTATGGTTACTAGAAACTGATATACATAACACATTACATGTATTAAGTACTAGTTTCTGCCCGCGGCTTCGCATGTGTTGTTTCTATGGAAACGTTCAAAGGTTATTTCTATCCCATGGGAACAGATTTATGGGATAAAAAGTAGCCCATGTTTTACACCTAGTCTAGAGCTAAATCTATGCAAAATTTCAGCCCGATCAGTTGAGTAGTTTTGGCGTGAAGAAGTAACAAACACAAACAACAACAACCATCTATCCATCCATCCAAACTATCGCATTATGCATAAATGTTTGTTAATTTTTCACGCCAAAACTACGGAGCTATCGGGCTTCAAATTTTGCATAGATTTAGGTATAGAACAGGAATAACACAAAGGTTACTTTGATCCCTCAGAAATAAGTTCCCCATAGGATAGAAATAACCTTTAAACGTTTCCATAGAACGCGTGTGAAGCCGCGAGATTAGTGTGCTTCTATAAATATACTGGAGCCGAATTCCACTAAATTAATCACTTCACCATAACAATGGTATCAACTCAGAATGACACACTTTGATATAAGAAACTAAAGATGCGTGTCAAAAACTTAAAACCATTCTATCAAGCTTTCCTTGCAAATAGCACCGCACGCTCTATCTAGAGTTCCTTTCATCTGTGGACGATTCTTGTCATAGAAAAGTAATTGCTTAGCAGAATGCGGCCCCTGGTCGAATACAAATTGTATTAAAATTAAAATCGATTACTCCGATTTTACTCAATTATTACGTAAAATAGATACATATACATTAATTATATTAACATTACAATTTATTCAACATTCAATTTAGATGATATGTATGTATGAGACAGTTTTTTTCAGAAATCTATTTAGATTCAAATCGATTCAAATATTCAATGATGTAATACGTTTATTAATTTAAAATATAGTGACAAATTAATTATAACTAGCTTTTGCCTGCGGCTTCATCACTTGGTATTTTAATTAATGGGTGTTTTCTATGTATAATAAATCTAGCGATTCCCTGGTTTTGCACGGGTGCAATTTAGAAAATGCAAAAGATATACCCGTGCGAAGCCGGGGCGTGTCGCTAGTATAGCCTATGTAACTCCCGAGTAAAGTAGCTTCCCAACGGTGAAAGAATTTTTCAAATCGGTCCAGTAGTTTCGGAGCCTATTCCGGGCAAACAAACAAACAAACAATCAAATCTTTCCTCTTTATAATATGAGTATAGATAAACCAGCTAAGTGATACGGAATGATGATACGGAACTCTAGTCGCCTCGGACTCGCGCCCGAAGGGTTCCGTATCACCGTACATAACTTTTTCGCACGAGAAACCCTAAAAAAACGTGTTTTTTTTGATGAATCGAAGTCAAAAAGTCAACATGACCCGGTCACCCATTCAAGTACTGACCGCGCCCAACGTTGCTTAACTTCGGTGATCGGTAGGTACTCAACGTGGTATGGACGTTGTCATCCATTACATATTTGTTGTTATAGCGATAAAAGACATACACAACCTGTCAAAATGTCAACTGTCTGACGGATCTTCGCTCGCTGCGTCACCGAGGCCGAATTCACCAATAGCTTTACTATGACAATGAGGGGATTTCAATATGCATTTTCATGAAGAAAAAAATTTGTACTAAATATCTCGATAGGTGGCAGGGCCGTCGATTGGCAATTTGAGTATATCAATATCAAATGAAAGGAAAACAAAAACAAAACAAAATGGTGCTAAGTTGGCAACACTAACTAGAAACATGAAAAAGTTAGTTTTCCTTTCATTTGACATTGATATTCTCTAATTGCCAATTGAGGCACTGCCATCTATGGAGAAATATGGAACTAACTTTTTTTTAATGCAAATCAAAAACCCCACGTTGTGTCGCTTTACTATGACAATGAGGGGATTTCAATATGCATTTTCATGAAGAAAAAAAATTGTACTAAATATCTCGATAGGTGGCAGGGCCGTCGATTGGCAATTTGAGTATATCAATATCAAATGAAAGGAAAACATAAACAACACAAAATGGTGCTAAATTGGCAACGCAAACTAGAAACTTGAAAAAGTTAGTTTTCCTTTCATTTGACATTGATATTCTCTAATTGCTAATTGAGACACTGCCATCTATCGAGAAATATGGAACTAACTTTTTTTTTAATGCAAATCAAAAACCCCACGTTCTGTTGTTGCAGAATCGTCCACAGATGAAAGAAACTTTAGATGCTATTTGCACGGAGCGTGCGGTGCTATTTGCACGGAAAGCTTGATATAATGGTTTTTCACCTTAACACTTTGACACGCGTCCCTCCTGTAGTCTATACTAGCTAATATTATAAAGAGGAAAGGATTGTTTGTATTGAATAGACTCCGAAACTACTGGACCGATTTGAAAAAATCTTTCACCGTTGGTAAGCTACATTACTCGGGAGTGACATAGGCTATAGCGTTACGCCCCGGCTTCGCACGGGTATATCTTTTGCATTTTCTAAATAGCACCCATGCAAAGCCGGGGCGGATCGCTAGTTTCTTATATCAAAGGTAAAACAAAACATGTCATTCCGAGATGATACCATTGTTATTGTGAAGGGATAAATTTAATGGAATTCGGTCACAGATGTCGTCAATTCGATATCTCTGTTCGTAAACCCCATGGTAATGACATAATAATAATAATAGTGTCTTTATTGCAGGAAAAATTACAGTAAAGTACTATGTATACTAATTTCTAAATAACTAACTTATCCTGCAATTGGTGGTCTTATCCCTTGCAGGGATTTCTTCTAGACTACCATGTGATATAGGGCCTTATATTTAAGGCTATCTAAGAGCTGGCAAGCAGTGTTGTAGTTGGGCTATGACGTCACCCGTCCAGGCGTGACAGCGCACCGCAGAGACTGGGCAGTGAATGTGCTAGACTAGAAAAAACACAGTGCGTCGTCAGGGGACCTACGCGGAAAACATCAATCGAACTTTATGATTAGTTTTCAAACACTAATTTTATGCAAGCGACATAAGAGCTGGTTTTGCACGAAACTGGATCAGAAACTTCAGTTTTCCAAGGTTTCCAACTAGGTCCCCAGGGTACTTGACATCCAGGGAAAACGCGTGTGAAGTCGCGCCCAGAATCTAGCATAATCTAACTATGATATTATTTATAGTTTTAAAAAATAATAAATAATACTGGACCATTCACACAGCATCATCTAGCCCCAAGATAAGCAGAGCTTGTGTTATGGGTACTAGATAAGTGATGTTAAAACTATCTAAAACATTAATTACCTCGATATATACTTATATATATATATATATATATATATAAAATAGAAACCCAACCAGACCACACAGAACAATTATCTGCAGATCGTAGAAACGCGGTTGTCCCAAGGCGGGAATCGAACGCGCAACCTGGCGCCACATATGTCGTCAATTTATCGATCTCTGATCCTCAACCCCATGGTAAAGCTAGATCGTACAAACGTGTTTGTCCCAAGACGGGAATCGAACGCGCAACTTGCGCCACAGGCGTAACTTTACCACTGCGCCACATATGTCGTCAATTTATCGATCTCTAATCGTCAATTTATCGATCTCTAATCCTCAACCCCATGGTAAAGCTATGACATCACCCGTCTAGGCTTTAGGGCGCGACATCTAGGCGACGGGGTTCCAGGAATATTTACAGCTCATAGCAAAAGAAGATAAGTATAACAGACAAATGAAGTGAATGCCACTTAACTCACGCGAGAGCTGGTGAGTATCTGGCGCAGCGCATCAGCATTGTCATACTGCGGGGCAATGCAGCGTTCTGACGCTTCCGACTGGTATTGATATGGAGCAGTAGAGCTACCTATAGATTGTTTGCAACAGTCTTCAGTTGGCTCGGCTGGTTCAATTGTAAAAAACAACTTAATACTATAGGTAGACTGTAGAGGAATCACGACCAGCTACAACAATTTTGGTGATATCTTCGCCGATTGTTAATAGATTTTGATGATTCTTTCATTGTTGTATAAAGGTTACTATGAACATGAAGAAAATAATTATTTTCAGGAATTTTAAGCCAGTTTATATTTTTTTAATACATGCCAAATTAGGTACATCATAAAGAATTTATCTCTTACGGGAGTGACAGTCACTGTGTTTCAAAACTTAT
>JAPQVW010000542.1:0-25328 GCA_028535905.1 Quercus berberidifolia | reverse complement strand
TCTTACGAAAAGTTGTCACGACACTTTTTGCTATAGTAAGCTATTGTAAGCTGTGCGGCGTCGCATGTTTCTCTGTCTGTCTCTCTCTCTCTTATAGAAAGCAAGCCAGATATTTTCATTTCTATTTCGCATTGAACAGTGTGGTTAAACTTAAAAAAAAAAATACAATTCCTTCACTAATTAATCGAAAGGAACTTCATTCCATCCGGGTGTCCCTTGACACCTCTCAAGTTTTTTTTTCTTACTAATAAAGGCCTATAGTAAAATAGATTGACACTGCCACAAAGCTGTGGAATGCTCTACCTACTACTGTCAGACACGCGAAATCTCTCTCTATCTTTAAGAATATGTTCTATGAACACTATCTTTCCTCGGTTATTAATTGTTAGTTTATCTTTTCTTTTCTTATTTCTGTTTTGTAATAAAGTTTGTATATATTATTATAGTATACTATGTATTTAAAATTTATGTTATATGTATGTATTGTATATATTAAAGTAATACGCCACCGTCTTATAAGTGTACAACTGCTTCGTGTCCATTCTAGGGTTGCCTGGAAGAGATCGCTATCAGCGATAAGGCCGCCATTGTGGTACTCTGTTATTTCTCTTTTACTGTATTTTTGTATTTTTTATTCTTGGTGTGCAATAAAGTGTATTGTATTGTATTGACACTTTCATGCACACTTTAGAAAGGGAGGGGGTTCTTAATTCATCTGTATGTTTTTATTTGTGTTTGTTACAATCAATATCTTTGCCAATTTGTTAATGTCAAAAGTATCGATGGTTATTTTAGTTTTGTAAATATTATACACAGTTGGTCCTCACATTGATTATTACAATCACATAATAGGAATAAATTAAAAATATTATTTACAATTGAAACAGTTGAGTTAACTGCAGACCGTTGCAAACAATCTACAGGTAGCTCAACTCATTCATATCAATACCAGTAAGCGTCCCCAACACGCTGGCTGCATTGCCCCACTGGTTCCATATTTTTTCTTAAGACATTTCTTCTATTTTTCCCGTAAAACTTAATAAAAACAGTTGAGAATTTGTTTCAGTCTTCAGTTTTTAGTTTTGTAGAAAACATCAAACTTGTTTTTGTCAAATATCTTATTGACTAATTCCTTTTAATGGTGTTCTTTTAAAGGTAATTGAACAATAGCAGGTTCATCTGTCAACTTCTTAAGACTTTGACTTTTATTATACATATGAAAACTACTGTCAAAAACGTCAATTAATATGTAATTGTTCGATTATCTTTTCGAAGAACACGTAAGACGAGGCAGTATGCCCTAAGCGCCTTAGGCTGTTCATCAATCAAATGGTCAATTTACGTACTTTATTAACAAAGAAAAAATTACAATTAAAGACAAAAACAAATAAGAACTAGTATTTACAATTATATCAATTTCCTAAGAATCTAAGCCGGCCAGAAGGCAGAATGCTGGCAGCATTCAGGGCCACGTTGAATGGCAAATGCTAATTCGTTGACCGAAACAGAAGCTAGTATTCCGATCACCTGTGGACTCCATGAGAAGTTTTTTAAGATCTTTAAATATTACGTGTGCCCCAGGACTCCTAGGACCTGAGGCTTCCACCCCAAACAGCTCAGATAAATAACCTCGGTAAAGCTTGCGTATTTTCGCCATGGTCAAATTACAATATACCTACACTTTCTTAAAAACAGGAAGCTCAGTAAGGAAAAGTTTAATTAAAGCTTTAGGCGCGTACTCTGAAGGCCCATTTTGAATTGGCAATAAGATTTCCAGCTACAATTGAGCTGGCATTCCGTAGCCTAGATAGGTAAGTGTGTCATCATGTCAGGGGCATTCCGATGGTCCTTCACCCTGAATGAGGTGGATATAAATGTTAAGGTAATGTGAGAAGACAAGTGTGTTTGATTGGAAAAGGGGCTGTTTTTTCTAGTCTATCGCGTCGTGCTTAGGTACAGTCAGCAACGAAAGTACATGATTGATAACATCCAAAACACAACATCTTAACACCTGTTCCAACAACAACATAATCTTGTCGCTCTACGGTTACAAAAATCAATGATCACCAATTTTCCAAAAGTAACTGAACAAATTATAAAACGAACGTTTTACTCTGTACATAGGCCTCTCTAATCATTCTAAAACAGATTATTTATTTTTAAATTCTAGATAGAGCATACTTATATTTAAAACGTACAACTTAGATGTCAACTTTTTTATTGCGTTTTCTTACCCTTGGCCTCCCTCAACGTTCACGTTTTGGACGTTATTTACATCTTGAACCTAAGATTTACGATTTACCTAAGTTATTCCGAGGTTAGACTACTAAGTCTCCTAATTTAAATACTAATTTATTTATTGTTTTGATGATTTCTAATATGCCGTCTCCTTGTTCCAGGATACTACCAGCCAGCGGGGCCGCTGATCAAGGAGGCCAACAACGAGGAACGCTCGCTGGCGAGATACCATTCCCCGCACTACCATTCACCGCATCCACAAGTAAGAACTCATTTACTTTTATTATTTTATCTACTACTAGCTCCTCCCCACGGCTTAGTACGCGTAAGGAGGCCAACAACGAGGAACGCTCGACGGCGAGATACCATTCCCCGCACTATAATACAACGTATACACAAGTAAGAACTCATTTTTCATATTATTATTTTAAATACTACTAGCTCCTTCCTGGGGCTTCCTATGCATAGCATATAGTATATACCTATATGCTATTCCAAGTCTAAAACTACATCTATGCAAATTTTCAGCCCGATCCGTTCAGTAGTTTTGGCGTGAAGCGGTAACAAACATTCAACATCTAAACATGCATCTAAACTTTCGCATTTATAATATTAGTATGATGAGGTGGACCGATGACCTGGTGAAGGTCGCCGGAAACCCCTTGGATGCGGGTAGCGTAAGATCATGATCAAGGAGGCCAAGAATTAGGAACGCGTGCTGGCGAGATACCATTCCCCACACTACCGTGCACCGCATTCACAAGTAAGAACTCATTCATAACTACATAAGTTTAAATACTCTAGCTCAACTCAAGATATAATATTTGTAAACAAGCCCCCAACCTCATACGCAATCACATTCTTGTCACTGATTTTTGATAGAATTTGATTTGAACTACTTGTAGATTTTTCCTACAATGTCCTAGTCTTGACCATATTTATGAAACTTAATGGCAAAAACAGAATATTTAATTTGTTGTTGTGGTTTGTTTGTTTACAAATATTTAATCTTAAAAATGGAAGTATCCATTGCTTCTGTCTGCGACTTTGCTCGTTTGGATTCTACCGAAGACAATATTGCATAGCCTATCGGACTCAATGGGTATGTTATGTAGGTAGCTAGTATAAACTGACGTTGTTAACTTCATCGAGCCGCTGGTATTGGCATGGCACCCACAAATTCGTAAATCAGTGAAATAATTTCAAAATCGGACCAGTAGATACGGCTCCAGAGATTTAATTTAAATGTACACCAAAAATTGTTACAAACGTCTGCGCGAACTGCTGTAGCAGAGTTATAAAATACTAGAGATCCGCCCGGCTTTGCACGGGTGCAATTTGGCGGTGGGGGGCGCGTCGCTATAGCACTCCTGAGCCTATAACACTCCCGAGTAATGTAGCTTCCCAACGGTGAAAGAATTTTTCAAATTGTTCCAGTAGTTTCGGAGCCTATTCCGGGCAAACAAACAATCAAATCTTTCCTCTTTATAGGTAATATTAGTATAGATTTGCTGCCAATATTTCTTTGTTGTGTGTTTTGTACCAAAACACACTTTAATACCAAAAATATCTGAAGTCGTCAGCCTGTCCTTTAATTTACTTACTCTGAATCAGCATGGCTGATCAAGTCAGATCCAGGTATTCGTGTGTATCAATCATACATACCCACTATTTTCGCCGCTGCTCATTGGTTCAATTTCTTTTATTATTTATTCGTAATCAAAATGCAGCCAATGAGCGGCGAAAATATGCTTGGTACACTCACAAACACATCTCAATTGACCTGCAGGTCCCTTAATCGGAAGTCTCAACGTTAGGTAACATTCTATGTTTGAATGAACTAATTGGTAGAATTACACTTTCATGGAGGCGCTGTGCTATTTTCACTCAGGATATTCTTTCCTGTCTATAGCCCGTATTATGAAAGCTTGCGTAAATTATTGAAGTAGGAAATAATTTTAAATATTTTACGCATTGGATGACGTGACATAATTTTTCTCTATTCTACCCTAGACAACAATCGCTGTGCTTGTTGCTTGAGTAATGATTTTCTTTATAGTATAAGCTTTACTCAAGCACAGATCCATGACTGAGCAAGCTTTCATAATACAGGCCTATGTAACGTATTTACGCAGGTCGTGGACGTGCTATTCTCACGTAATAATACATCCTTTGCATCTCGTTTAAAAATAGAACGATCACTGAACCATCCAATTTGAACTGACATATTATTTAGCATTTTCACTAAGGACAATTTTTCCTAACCCTGTCGGGTGTGAATTAATGCAATACGCCAAGCACAGCGATTATTGTCTAGGGTAGAATAGAGAATAAATTATAGTTTAAAAAGAACTAAAAAACACACGCTTTTATTGCCAATCGAACTAAAAACTAGAAAATAATTTTTGATGACAAAGAGTAATATAATAAAATTTAAGTTATTAACACAATAATTCAATTCAGAGTAAAAAGCGTGGGGTGCATTTTACTGCAGTTCATAACTATCCTCTCATAGATAGTTGCCAATAAGATGATTGTAATATTTAAAAATACCAAGCACCCCACGCTTTTTACTCTGAATTGAATTATTGTGTTAATAACTTAAATTTTATTATATTACTCTTTGTCATCAAAAATTATTTTCTAGTTTTTAGTTCGATTGGCAATAAAAGCGTGTGTTTTTTAGTTTTTTTTAAACTATAATTTATTTTTCATTTTTTAGTCTGTGACAAACTCATATACTGGGGAATTAATTAATTTCAATCGCGCGCTAGCTTTATCTTTCTCCCTCTCCTACAGAGGATCTACAAAAGAATTTATTAATCCTGGCAAATCCATCAATACATATGTAGTATAAAAACAAAGTCGCTTCCCATCTGTCTGTCCCTATGTATGCTTAGATCTTTAAAACTAAGCAACGGATTTTGATGTGGATTCTTTTAATAAATAGAGTAATTCAAGTGGAAGATTTATATGTATAATACATGCATAATATAGTAGAGAAACACTGATAATTTTAGAGGTTTCTAATGTGATGTCGTAAATAAACACATTTTTTTGCGCTTACGTTGCAAACACTGGCTGAACCCTAAGAGATAGATCAAAATAATGTACTACAGTATTGTACACCTTAAAAAGGTCTACAAAAAAGTCTAGGGTGGTATATGTCTATCTCTTAGGGATAACCCACAATAACCATTTTTTATCCTTTACTTTTGCACCCGTGAGAAGTCGGGGCGGGTCGCTAGTTAAGGAAAACTATTATTAAATTATTACATTGTCATCGGTCCTTGATACGTATGCAAAGTTTACAATTAATCAGACTTCTGGAAGTTGGTGAAAATTATGTTCAAAGATTCTATTACATACATATGTACATACGTACATACAAACGTACATACATACATACAGCCCGAGCTAATAAAAGCGTGTGTAAAAATTATGTCACGTCATCCAATGCGTAAAATATTTCAAATTATTTCCTACTTCAATAATTTACGCAATGTATCGTCATACATTGCGTAAATTATTAAAGGGTAGAATAGACAAAAAGTACATCAAATCGTCATAAGATGTAATTTTTTTCTATTCTACCCTAGTCAACAATCATCGTGCTTGGCCTACAGGTCTTGGACACGATTCTCACATAGCAGATCCTTTGATGTCTAAACCTCAACAACTTGAGTGAGTTTTCAGTGCGGTATTCAGTTTGTTTTCAAACATTCCACTTTGTGGCTGGACTAGGTAGGTAGGTAAAGACCCTGGCAAAGATGCTTCTATTGGTTATCTAGTTCCCGTAACTGCCAGTAATGCCAAGCGTGTAAACAGATTTAATGTTTTGTTATACTTAGTGCCTACTGCACACCACCGGAAAAAAACACAGTCACCTCGAATCCAATGCATACAAGGTGAAAGGGTTTTTTTATGTTAACGTATTTTTATTTTTTTTTGTTAATTTATTTTGATCGCTTAGGTCAGATACTAGCATAGACAATATAACATTTGTTACAGATTCAGGTGGAAATCTTTATCGTGCATGGAATTCTTGAGCTGAGTACCTATTTTGTAAAGGTAGAAGGGTAGAATAATCTCCTAACTACCGTCTGGGTCTATCTATACCTACCTTGTGTCCACAAAATCTATAGTCTACCTGATCAGACATTTATGCCTTAATTTTTTGTCACACAACACAACGCGAATCAAAAACTAAAAATATAACCTTTAAACGAATTGTCAAAATCAGTTTAATGACTGATTTTGACAGTTAAGTGAAGGTTTTGCTGTTCTTAACTTTAATTGCCATTAAGGGTCGCTAATGAACTGTTAACACACAAGTCTTTATTGCGAGCCATGCTGTAAGAAAGTTGTGAAGTTTAAAGTGGGGTGTGCAGCATTTTGCTAGGTGGCAAAAGATAAACAGGTGGTTGTGAAGCTGGCCAGTGAATGTGTCGAGCATTATTAACTTAAGTGTTCCTTTGTCCCCAGATGTTGCCACAATACGGTCCCCCGTACTACCCTGATCTCTGCTACGGGCGGTACTACAGGCCTCCGGGGCCGCCCTATCCTATGCCCCCGCCACACACGCAAGCTGATTCACCGGTAAGAACTGACAGACAGACAGACGGCGCGGAGGCTTAGTAATAGGGTTCCGTTTGGGTACGGATCCCTAAACGTAACTTTGCTCTGAAAAAATGTCTGTCACTTATAAAAAGAAGGCTTATAATAATAGTAGACAAACGAGGTAAAGCTTAAAAACTGCGACAAATATACCCCTTTTACCTTCTCGTATACGTACACCTGTACATTGTAAATTATATGCTTGTTAACTCACACATAGATTTGTTTATGGCTTCAAATGGTCTGTCCTATTTTTCACCGACGTCAAAAAAGAAGGAAATTTTATGTTCCGCAGTATATTTTTTTGTTGTACTCTTTTTACGTGTGTTTGTAGATTATTCCGTCAATTATGAACCAATTTTGATAATTCTTTCGCTATTGTATAGAGAATGAACCCGAGATGGTCCCATAAAAAAATTATGGGACCATGTCGGGTCCATCCTATAAAAATTATTCCCGAGGGATTAAATACCTACCTATTTGTCCCGCAAAAAGTAAAAAAACAGTGTACCTAAATATTAAGGTTTTTAGTTTTGTAAAAACAATAAAATTAGCTGATCAAACATGGGACAAATTTAATAGGAAATCGCAGACGGTGACACACAACACGAAGATTTTAACTATACCAAATCAAATCTACAAGCAAAACAATTCAGACTAATCTCATGCAAAATTCGGGATGTCTGCGAATGCCTACAGTTATCAGTTGACAATTCCCCAAACAATGACTCACCGTTCTGATCCCTAGCTTCCATAAAACTCTACACTTCGCACTCTGGCTTTCATTCCACTCGATTATTTCAGATAAGTTGCACGTCTAGCTGTGTTTTGAGTTTAATTTCCTTTAATTTTTAGATGGGCGGAATCGGAGGTGAGCCTTATCCACCGCCGCAGTATTACGGCGGGCCACCTTGCTATCAGCATTCTCCGCAGAGAATACCATCTTATGTCGGTGAGTTATATACCCTTTTCCACTGACACGAATCGAAACGACCTCATAGATTTTAGCCACATAGATGTGGAAGATCTATGAAGCCTCTAGAAGCTACATGGTTCATACATCTTAAATATGACAGGAGAGATGCTTATCCTACGCATAAACCGTAGGTAGTCAATCATACCTATCGATCTTTCGATGTCATATCTCTTCGTCGATTGTAATTGGTGAAAGCCACGATTTCCGCCACTTTTTTCTCTACCTCCAACTCATATACCTAATATGTTCATGATTATGTTCCACAATAGAGTATGATAATAATTTCAGAATACCGCGGATGCCCGTGCCCACTCAACGCGTGTCCAAAAAACGTCCTTATTGGGCCCGCTACTGGTAAAGCCCCGACTGGTGCCGGCCCGGATGTCCCTTCAGTCCTCGTGCCGCCCGGGGGCGCCTTCCGAACGAAGGTGCGGGCGTGCGCGCTTGACGCTGCCGCAGATAACCATGGCAGCGGAAAGGTAACCTTATCTCTTACTAATAACGTTCAAAACGGATACCTACGATAAAGCGAAGACTTTGTTAAAACAAGTTTTGTCTTCCACAGGACCCACCGTTAGAGCCTGTGCCTCCAAGCTGGTGCGGATGCGCCCCACCCCTGTCCAATCCCAGCTATCGGCAGCGCATCACCAAAACGCGAGCTCTTCGATATTCGCGATAGCATCCGCATCGCAAGCGAAGTGCACGGCCCGGGCGAGGCTATTGGACCCCCGTCCCCTGCTAGGGGATCCGCCGGAGCCTGCGCCCCCCAACCACCTTCCTCAGCCCCCCGGCGCGCTCGCCTTGGCAAGGCAATGGCCCGGCGATCCCTAGCAGGAGACGACACCAGCCTGCTCCTCGTGGTTCAAAAAACCGGCACAACCTCACATCGAAGCGGACGATGACGTCGTCGAAATATCCTCCCCTCCCTGCGCTCCTATCGATCTCTCCTCGTCAGATGAACGGACGACACCTCTCGTAGACATCAAGAAAGAAAACGAGGGTCCCACGTTCGCTTCCGCGAGAAAACCTGACGCTCAAGCTCTGAGAGAACATAATACGGCGGACGATACAATAACCAGTCCCAAAGCTGTGAAGCGAAGATACTCCAGGCCAAAGCTAGATATCGATATGAAAGATCAACAGCTAGAAAGTTGCAAAACTAACGGCATCGGAGAACATGTCAAATTAATAAAAAGGAGGAAAGTCTCAGGAGATCCACCGGAACCTCCACGGGTCGAAACGATAGCTAAGGAAACTAAGAAGAAAAACGCGCAGCCGCGAAGAGCTCCTAAATCGCCGCCGGCAGAAAAGAGAAATGCTAAACGAAAACTCGATACGAGTTCTAGTCGTTCTCGGAACAAGAAAATCCTTCTTGCCCCTTCAACTGATGAGAATCCTAAAGTTAATAATGGAGTCCTAGTCGCGAATGTGGTTCAGAATAAAGACAAAGATGAAATCACAACACAAGTTCCCAAAACCAAAAGTGCCCTCATATTAGACAATCTTATTCGAAAGAATAGCATTGATAGGGCTGAAACAGAGAAGGAGCTGAACCCTGCCGAATTGTTTCTGTCTCCAAACGAAAACATCGCTCAAAACTGCACTAAAAAGATGTTAAACATCAACAACAATGTCGTGGAGAACGCTAACACCGGCAATGGCGTTCGACCAAATACAATTGCGGCAGTAACTCAACTAATTGAAAAGAAGTTGGCTTACAAAAATGCATGTAAACTAGAGAAGATAGATCCTAAAGTCACGCACAAATCAGTATTAAAACCACCCACCGCTAAACCCGTACTCAAAGAAGACAGTATAAAAACCAATAAGTGCGAACAGCCTGAAGTACAAAAACCCAACGGCACCTTAGAAATAGAAAAACCAAAACCAGTGATAGAAAAAGAGAAAGAAGACATAATAAAAGACAAAGTGATCGAACCAATCGTTGAAACAACGCCAATGATCACAAAGCCCAAAGACATCGTTCCTGACAAAGAATCTCAAAGAATCGAAGAGCGAACAATAGCTAAGGAAGACAATGTAATTGAGGTACCGAAAATTAAGCGTTGCAAGATGACGGAGATGAAAGCTAAGAACGTCGAGAAGGTGGTGAAGCTTTTGGTTTCGAAGAGGCCGGCTATAAAAACGGATGAAGCGACGTTGGTGGTGGAGGAAGCTTGTGCTTCGCCGGTGCCGACGGGGCCGCGGCGGCGGGGCCGGGGTCGGCGAGGGCGGCGGCTGATGGCCCCCGCAGCGCTGCCAGACTTAGAGCCACGGGCTCCGCCACGGTGGAGCAACGGATGGAACTGGGACGGAGATCACCATCTGTCAAAAGTCTACCTCAATGTAAGTTAATAGCACTATTAATTTTACAAAGATAGTGAATATCGATATTGAAACATATTTTCTGCGAAGTCGCGGGCGTAGGATTACAGGGTTATTTAAATTTGAGCAACTTGTGTATAGAACTTTGTGGGGGTAACACCCCCTTTACACAGCACATCTTCTTTCATATCAATAGACCACTTTTGTAAAAGTTATTAAGTTCCTACATTTTATTCTTTATAGAATGATTCCCCGGCTTGACCGCATGGCGCGCTGTTGGTCGCGCATGATTCACACGAGCGGAGACAAGGTGTCGCGCGGCGACTGCGTGCTGCTGCGAGCGTCTGTGGCGCGTGCGCAGCCGTTTGTAGCCAGGGTCGCTAGCTTGTGGGAGAATCCTGAAGACGGTAAGAATTACAAACTATACTGTAGGGAGACATTGATACGATTTTTTGAGTCTAAAAAGGTAGGAAAAACCGTAAAAAATAGTATAAAAACGATTTAGTTGCACCCTGTGTTTATCAAAGTAACTTTATTATGAATAATTTCAGCTTTAACATGAAAGGTAAAATAGTTATAACAGCTTTTTTTAAAGTCGGAATTCGTATTGACTAGTGATAATTGGGAATTCGTATTGAGTAGTTGGTATTGACTAGTAAATGTGCCTATATTATGTAAAATGTATTATATATTAACTATAAAAATAAAAAATACTTTAGTTTGAGATTTTATTAAGGTTTAATCACAGCGGCATTTGGGAGGAACAATGTATTAATGATGTATAATTTTATTTTATTATGTTTAGATATTAACTTATATATTATGAATTACTATCTTAAAAAGTACATATTAGTACATATTTTTTTTAATCAAATGAAGTACCTAATTATAAATTGGCATAGCAAAGTAAAATTACAACAAAAAACTCAAAAAAGTAACTTTTACAATGAATCCACTAACAAACTATAAATTTTTGAGCTAGATTCAAGTATCGAAGTGCCCCCAGTATCCCTGTATTAATGTTCCCCATATCGTATATTTTTAAATAAAATACCGACAGTTTTGAGGTATAAAAAATCTTACAAACTCACACTTTCTCTCAAATCTACAATATAACATACCTTATAAAGAAATACACAACACCATCCATAAAATTTAACGGGTAAAACAACGTCCAAAAAAAGAACAAAATTTTAGTCTCAATGGCTCAAAACATGTTTCACTTTAACGAGAGTGAAGCAGTGACTGGCCGCGGTTGTAATCAAGCATAGTGATTGGTTGAACCAACACCTAGTATTAAACACCTATAATAATATGCACACAGTTAATACCCCTTGTACAATCCAACGATTCTATTCATTCAAGGTTGTCTGGGAGAGATCGCTCTTGAGCGATAAGACCGCCAATTGTCACTATACTATAATTATTTCTTTGTAAATTATTTCTAAGTTAAGTGTAAAGTATTTTCTATCTATCTATCTATCTATCTATGTATGTGTGTGGCGACAAGTTTAAGCTGCATTCAATTTGAGTTTTATTGCCACTGCATCAATGTGCCTCGTGCATGAATCTGCCCCTACGGGGAGTAGGGGGCTACGACCTTAACTCTTTCCAAGAGCTTTGTGCGAGATCGCGCGTGATCGTACCGTGTAGAAAAATTAGGGCCCAGCTCTGTTACGAAAGAGGCTGACAAAAACCCTGTTTTACTCACACTGCTGCAAATCTTTACCTCAGCATTTTTATGTCCCCCTTCTCTTCTGAGTTTTACTTTACTTCAGGTTTATTTTTATCATACAAACTTAAACTTCCGCTTAGCGACACGCCTAATTAACAAACATCGTTCCAGGAGAGATGATGGTATCCTTAGTGTGGTACTACCGCCCGGAGCACACGGACCGCGGTCGCCAGCCGGCGGACGCTCCCGATGAGGTCTTCGCGTCTCGCCACCGGGACGCCAACTCCGTCGCCTGTATCGAGGACAAGTGCTATGTGCTCACTTTCAATGAGTACTGCCGGTTAGTTAATTTTTTTATACAGGGTTATTACGACAATTTTACAGACCCAAAAAAATTGCAAAGATTATGTGGGGATTTTGACATTACGTACCTACCCGCAAATAATTTGGGGATATGTTATGTCAAAATCCCCACAAAGGCTTGCCCTAAGAGCTTGATTGGTTCTTATAATTATTATAAGAACCAATCAGGCTATTAGGGTAAGCCTATGTCTAGCAGTGGAGTAGTACATACATATATAGGCTGATGATGTGTGAAATAACAAAGCTTGACATATTAGGAACATTAAGATATCAGAAATCAATAACTTTATTTCATTCTTACAAAAGTCAAATTTTAAACTACAAATTATTATGAATAACTTGATTCGTGATATATCTTGAAGTCTTCTAAATTTTTCAAGGTTTGTCGGTTTTTTACTCGAAGAGATGACCTGCATTGCAAAGGTCCACCTACACTCCACACTCCAGTCTAAGTAGCAGCTACCAAACCTTGCGTATCATAATAAAATGTTACTTTGCAGGTATAGAAAACGGCTAAAAGCGGCCGAAGAGGGCATCAAAATCTCATCAACAATCGTACCACCACTACCAGCAAGTGAGATGACCCCAGCCTTCACGCCAACCGACACCAAGTTACCACCCTCAGTCTCCCCCGAGCTAGTGCTATTCTGCCGAAAGATCTACGACTTCAGATCTAAGAAGCTACAAGCGCCCAACAAATGAACCAGAATCGACGTGCGTTGGACTTACCTGAAAGACTCTACCGGGTCATGAAGTGTCTGTTACTACAGGAAAACATAACACCAAAGCTATGTCACTGCGGAGCTTCATGACTGGCGGGAATGTACGGATGTTATGAATGACTTAGATTCCCCCTCCCCTACGTAGTACAAAAGTTCCCGCGGTGCATATAATAGTGAAATTGGTGTGTAGTTGCCGACAGACTTTATTTTGCACTTTATGTGATTGTGAAACTGTAGAAAATTATTTTATTAAAGTGATTTGCTATATTCCTTTTGATTTGTAACGAATATTTTATGAAAGGATGCCTTTTATCGTGTAAGTAGATGTAAGTGGTTGAGAATGGATGCATAATTGTAATAGCAATAGAGATATTTTCCTTTAGCATTGGATTATACGACCAGTGTCCTATTAGGTACCTTCAGTAGAAGCCTATGAAAGTGTGCTGACATTTCTTGTACATTTTGTGTAGCTAATTTTTAATTTAGGTTTCTTTGGCTTATTGATATGCATTTACGACCGCAACCATATTGTTAATTAATTGTTAATGTAAATTCTATAAATTATTTTTATTATGTTGATCTTTGCGTTTTGAGGTGATCCTTTATCATCACAAGCCCCATTTTGCACAAAGTGTGCAAAATATTTTTAACCATTAATTATTTTTTTTAAGTTTATTAGTTTAGGTTGCTACAGTGATTCTTAGAATCTAGACATTATGATTAAGGAGTAATAAAGTTAAGTTCTGCCCGATGAGGGTTATAAAGTGGACCCATTGGTACCATTGGTAGGTACCTAACTTAAACCTCGAAAAAAAACACGAAGAATGCAAAAATTACGTTCTCTAAGTTATTCCACCACAAAACATTAACAAAGAAGGAATTGATTTTCAAACAAATTTAATTTTCAGGAAGACTGATTTTAAATTCTGTTTCGGTTTAGCACAAAACTGCATACATAATCAAATTCATTCTCCTTTACAAAAATTTCATCAAAATTTAATAAAATAACATTGGGAACATTGTAACATATTTTAAATGTAAACATTAGTGCATAGAAATACCTAAACAAAAATTTAAATGTTATAAAATCCACAAATAGATATATTGTAGGTGATAAAACTATCATTAGAAATCTACTTTAGTAGTGTGAAAACATTATATTTAACGTAAAAGGGCATTTATACTTTTGCAGTTTGTGTAAAACTTCTTTCTTCAATATTTCCTACAATATATCTTAATTTATTTGGCTTTCATTGATTCTTCTATTTATGTTTATTTAAGTTGTAAATACTCGCCTGCTCTAATCAATTTCTTGAAAGTGTAGGGATTTAATATACATATGTGTATACCTTCTAGTAGGCACTCTTTCATTGTTACTCCTACCAGTGGTACATTTTTTTAGTTACTAATAACGTGTAAAAGATCTGAACTGAATTTAGAAATAGGTTACTGAACAGAGCAGAATTTGAATTTTACCGCGCCACCGCCGATTTATAACACAAAAATCAAAAATAGTCGTGGCTTGCTCCGTTCGCTGACAAAATTTTTGCCTGCCCCTGGGCGGGGTCATCTAAAGAAAGCAATAAAAAATTCGCAGCACATTTTGCTCGCCTATAAAATTTATAGCTTCTAGCTGTGGTCCGGGACTCGACCTCCGTTTCAGATCAGTTTGCCAAACACTGCATAAAATCTAGAAAAATTGTGGCTCGCTCCGCTCGCAGCTAACATTTTTGCTTTCTGGCTGTGGTCGGAGCCTCAACTCTTATTTGTTCTTTGTCAGTATGTTAAACAGTGCAAAAAAATTGAACGTAACTACAAAATTTTCGCGGCTCGCTCCGCTCGCCGATAATATTTTGTGTCGGGTTCAGATATAGGTTACTGAACAGAAGGCGCCACGGTCTAAGTGACCATAACGCCATCTAGTAACCCAACAGGTTATTTACGAACTTCGTAGGGGATACCCTCGGAATGGTTATCTAGATACCCTGTATATTTTTAAAACTTTTAAATCTGATATGATTCTAACCTTTCAATACTGAGATCTCACAACACATCTTTGGGTCAGCCAAAGCCTGCAAACGGCTTTAGAATGTCGTAATACGGACATTATTAGTAAACCTCAATAAATTCTCTTGAACAAACCTCAAAAAATCTTCCAAAACGCCACTGGTAGGTAGATCTATTCCAAAGCTTACATAGTTTCTCTTTATTATTTTCGTTGCTTAATGCCAAAAATGTTAGCTGAAAATTCTGTAATGGGTGTTTACTTATAAAAAAATCTCTTCTGTATAATTTTTAAGTAACAAATATTTGTGGAATCAGCGCTATCAAAATACTTACTCACCGACTATTGGGGCAATTGGGCTATTAGCTACCTGGCTACCCTAAGAAGGTATTTTTGTACCTATCTATTTTTTAAAAACAACTGGAGAAATTTGATTCACCTGGCATGTGGACGTCAAGTACCTAAGATTTGATTATGTGGTCTTTCATCTATACTAGACTAGATGGAGCTGCTAAATTGTAAGATGAGGTTAAAAAATTCTGAGACCTATTCTTATCAACAACGCTTTCAAAATAAATTAGAATGGGAAAAATGCCTTCAAAAATACCTACTTTTTATCAGTTTGGTAATACTTTGGTTGGCCTACCTCATCATCATCATCAGTCTACTGCTGGACATAGGCCTAATGAGGGCCATAGCGCCCTGTCTTCAGCTTGCCGCATCCGGCATCTACCTGCAGTCTTACACAGGTCGTCATCGCACCTGGCCGGAGGGCGTCCTACACTACGTTTGCCAAGTCGCGTCCTACTTGTTTGAATTAAAAGCACCAACCTAGTCACACTAATAACTAGAGATTCAATAAAAATATTTTCAGACAAGCACTGGTTCCACTAATATTTTCACTTTAATTAATTAAAGATTATAGAATAATTGAGTATAAATTCCATAATAATAAATAAGTTCCCCATGCTTATAGGTTTTTGATTGTTACCTGGAAGCAAGTAAATCCTCTTATAGTCAATGATTTTTAGTAATTACGTTATAAAAAGTAATAAGAATACCTTGTTTTTATTATTTATTTTGTTTCAATGAAAAATGATATAGGTATATTTTTATTATTGTAATAACCTACATATTATGTTGGCTGTAATTTAAAATCGATGTAATTTAATATATGTATTTTTATTTCATGGTGTGTTTTTATTTTTTGACAGTAAGGCTAGGTGTTCCAGCAGAGGCGGCGCTTTTGAGTTTTTTAAAACCATCTGAGACCGAAAATAGTCTAAATTCTGAAAAAAATATATGTATTAGATATGGATCTAGTCTAGTCAAAGTAGCATTCAGTTACAAGATCTTATGAACTTTACTCGATAGAAATAAATCCAAAAGTTACACCATGTTTGTAAAGTAAAGTATTATCTATCTATCATGTTTTTTTCAATATTATGACTAAACTACTGATATTTTACATATAATTTTTGTACTCAACTAAAGACACTAAATACCTATTTCTGGACAAATTCGCAACTAAAGACACTAAATACCTATTTCTGGACAAAGTCGCAGCTTAAATTGAGAAAATGATTGTCTTATTTACCATATTAAAATATCTACCAAATGTACGAATGCGGTGGTTAGAGTTAGACAGGCCCGATCAGTCGCACGCTGGTGCTTACGGACGAGTACGACAGGAATACACATTAAAGTAGTTAGGTACCTACTGACTATGGAACATCGGTTACGATTGGGTCCTTCGAAGTTCCTTGCTTCCCCGGACACACGTTAGGTATCTGCTATGCTGACGATACTCTGGATCGCCCTGGGACGCAGTTACGAAGAAGTTACGGCCTCAGTGGACTCAACCCGCCTGGCATTTAACTCTTGTGGCTAAAGGTAGCTTTAGAAAAAACAGAGGCCCTCCTATTCTATGGGAGAGGTGGTAAACCACCAACTGGTGCCTATATTAAAGTGGACGGCGTGCAGATCATGCTATCGACCCCCACGAGATATCTGGGCTTACACAGGCTAGAGCTTGGAAATTTATTGAGCACTTCCAGCTGCTGACCCCCAACATACAAAGTGCGGCAGGATCTCTCCCTCGCCTCTTACCCAATCTAAGGGGACCCGGAACATCCTGTCGCCGTCTTTTTAGAGGGGTTATCCGCTCCATGGCCCTGTATGGAGCACCAGTGTGGGCAGACGCTCTTATGCGAAAACCACGGGAGAATAATGTCAATTAGAACGATACGCGGCTACCGCAATGCGTCATACGGGTGCTTGCAAAGTTGCATGAGCACAAAAAGGAGCCACCATCTAGATGAACCGCTCCGCTGGCGGAGGACCAGAAGACGGCGATTCAATCACCTTCTTCCGCTCGATGGAGACCAGCTGGGTGATGGTACGAGAAGAACCACCCCAGCATTGCATAGGTCTCCAACTGGGAGGGATGCCTTAAATACTTCGGGATAGGCCTCGCCCGCTCAAGAGACAAGAACGATCCGTCCAAGACGGATGCTCATCCACAAGGTAGCGGTTGAATGTAACCGAGAACTCACAACCCTGTCAAGTGCCAGTGCGCCGTCGAACGAATCGTCTGGTGACGAGTGGTTTGGCGACGCTCTGGCACTAAGGTGAGAGTGGAAGTATCGATGGGATTTAAGTCCGTATTGACCACTAGTGGCTCAGTGGAGAGCCCAACGGTACATGCCCCTGTGCGTAAACAGCATTTTCCAATCGACAAAAAGGTAGGTACATACCTACTAACTATACTATGTAGCAATTTTCCTTCCTCCAGATTATTATATAGACGTACCCACCTACTTAAATTCATTAAAATTCAAGTGGGGTATAATAAAACTAACTTCAAAAATTAAATAAATATCGATTATATATTCAGGCTAAAATATTCTACAGCTAACCATATCATTAACACTTTAACATCATGTCGTTATTATGCCGGCCTACCACACACAGAAAGTCTTGAAGGACGAACGCTTTAAACTCTTTACACTTGTTTAGTCCGTTCTACTGACAACGGCCGATGGGCCACGATAAGTTTCTTTGAAGCCTTATGTTGTGAGCAGGGTTCGAAAGGATAATTATCAATGATAATTATCGTGATAATAACAGTTTGATAATTATCAATTGATAATAACAAAAAATTGCGCTCCCGAATATGAAATGTATTCGAACGTCTATTTCCGCACTCAACGCACGTGTATCCGAACGCGCGAAATGTAAGCTTGCCGCAAAGGGATTCCCCTTTCAAAGATCAGCAGCCCGATTACGGTATTATTTTAGTTTGGCTAAACGCTCGTACGTTAACGTGTGAACCGCTATGAGCGTCTGAGACGGTGCGCTGATACGTTAATCGTATTACCGTAAACTTCAAAATCAAATGACAGATAATTGAAAGCGTCTAAAGCCTTTAATTTCAACGTTTGAAACGTAAGATAAAACGTGTGAGCCGTTCAAATAACGATTTAGACAAAGTAGGTACCTCTAGAGGTACTTTTCACTTATAGTTCTCGATCGCTAAAACTCAATCGATCGTTATGAGCGTCTCACCCGCTGCGAACGTCTCGCATGTTCAGCGTCTGAGCGCTTAACCAAAGTGTACATTTAGGGTAATCGCAGCCCAGATCATGCGAAGTTGGTGTCATTTGGTTTGTTATTGTTTGTTTTTAGAGTAGAATAAAATATATAAAATGTATTTATTATTGTTTTTGTAAGAATCGCCCAAATGATTATGCATTTGTTACAAAAAAATATATCAAATAATGTCTTACACTGGTGTTATTTATCTGATAATTATCATTATAATTATTCGATAACTATCAAGAAGCGTAATTATCTTGATAATTTCGAACCCTGGTTATGAGCTAAAACACGGCGTTCATAAGTCCGTTCTGAGTCCTACCTTTGATTTCTCGATAGTACATTATTAAGATTGGTCCTCTAGTCTCAGTAGTTCGGTTGTTTTGTTCGGTCCCGGACAACTGATACTCATTAGTTCGGTAACCGAAATAATGACACTTCGTGGACTTTGAGGAGATTGGTACAGCGCCTCTACCGTGCGGACATGGAACTACACAAATCCCATACAAAAGTGGAACGATAACGTCTCGATACCATCATGAAATCAAATTCGGGACTCTGTACCAATAAAGTAGTTAAAATAACCAGTGGTAGGCGGGCGTACGATAATGTAGGTATTCAAAATATGAAGTCACGTTTTATTCTTCTGGCTTAATAAATGATTTCTATAAAATATCAAAAGAAATACCAAATTTAATCCCTCCTACAATAGTATCGACATAATTATTGCTCTTGTTCGTTTTATAATAATGAAAATGGAGTAGACAACTTAGCGTGGTGTTCTTCAAAAGATAATTGGACAATTAGCAGCTTTGTCGGTTAACTTTGACGTACAATATATGAAAACTTATGTGAAAAAAGTCAATTAAAATGAAATTTCCGGATATCATTTTGAAAAACACATGACTAAATAATACATGTAATTTTTAAATGAGACTATGAATACATTCTTTGATTTCAAATCTTTTCATTTCTAACTAAAGCTAGCTTGGTAAACCTATAAAGTTTAATCAATAATAAATAACCCAAAATAATTATTTTATTTTACACATTACATACGCAAGCACAAGTGGGCCATCATCGAGTAACTACGTAGTAAATAAGTAGGTACTGTACAAGCCTGTATTCCTTGCTTTATTTTATAAATTAGTTTATTGTGAAACAGCTTGGGTACTTCAGCTTAACTAGCTACTCAGCCTACAGCTAGTTTCTTAAACGCTGATTAATCTTTGCTCAAAATTAACCAAATAAGCACTCACATGAGATTTTACTATTGACTAATCAACCCATATTAAGTAATCGACTATTTAAGTAGTTAATTTCAAAGATGATCTGTGTTAGAGAAACCAGCTGGTAGTAGGCCGTAAGCATTCAGAAAAGTAAAATATAAATACAGCATGAAATGGAAATAGTTTTGAAGGAATGTGGTCAGTTCTAGAGATTCAGGGTAATGATGATTATTTCTTCCTAATTTAACACCAGAGCACAATATCAATATACACCATATTTTAATATTTAACTAGCTAGCTATGAAATTACACGATTTCTTTGCATACCTTTGACGCGCGTCTTTACCCTTGATACAATTAATGATTTTGTATTAGATTTTGTGACTTGTGACTTTTACTTTTAGACAACATCATGCTTGAATGAATTATTAAGTAGTATCAGAATTAAGTTTAGGACTTTAAGATTGCATTCATTGAAATAAATCAATAGAACAATAATTAGTTATGTTACATAACAGTCAAAGTCATCTAACCTAATTAATCTTAACACAATTAGCTAAGGAAATCTCAAATAATTAATGCTATTTTAAGATGCATGAAACTCATTCATAATACGCAATATTAGACATAGGCCATTGGAAAGCTGTAATACACTGACATTTAACACTTTCACAATACATGTATTAAGTATAAATATTAGGTAATAGATTATAATACCTACAGTCAATAAACATGTAATAACAGTAACAACAACAGGAATTTTGTATATTTAGATTATAGACACTACAATAGTTTAAAAGTTTTGTGATGAAGATGTATTTGTCTTACAGATTAACATTAAATCAAGCTGAAATTTTGATGATTTACATCATTATTTCAAGTAAAGCTGCTTTTTTCATACCATCATCATTCCAGCCAGTTGAAACCCACAGTTGGGTACAGAATTCCAATGCTCTATTCTTCTTTGTTTTCTATAATACGTGTCTGATTAATTTTATTTATTGTCAAACAAACTGAATATTATACACCATCACTTGACACAAGTATAGCATTTTTAGAATAGTTTGTGATGAATAAAACATTATATGGCTGAATAAAACACTTCAGAAGTTACAACAGCTGTTAGTTTTACGCGCAGTCTTGTAAAATGCTTTACTGTGCATAGACAAACTGTCAGATTTTGCTACTAAGTCGTCCAGTTTCTCACCTCTCTCTAGAACCGCTTTTATTGTATCATGAAGGATGATCTTCGTCTCATCTAAATCACTTTGTATCTTTGTCATAGCATCTGCTTCTTTTGGATTCTGGTACTTAGCCAGATGTTGAGGTAAGGCTTGGTAGTCTACCGTGCTTTCATTAGCCATGGGCCACGTCCCCGCCGGTACTGCCACGGAGAATTCATCTAAAGTTTTCGTAATTAGTGTGTGGGCTACCCTATTTGGGTATTCATGATCAGTTATTAGCACTCCTGCTAAGTTGTCAGATCTTACATAAACTTGGAGCATGTACTCTCCTTCTTTGACGGATTGTCTTGACGCAGGCGTTGTTCTCTCCACCATAGTTTTACTGACAAACATCATGAACTCTTGAACTGATGAGCGTTGGAAGAAGCTGAAACTTTGCAGATCGTAAGCTGATTTCAGAATTGTAGCATTGTTTATCCCTTTGTACAAAACAAGAACTGCATACACCTTCACCATTTTGACTGTAGTTATCTCTGAGATGTAGCTGAAAACAAAAAATCAGTTAGGATACCAAAGGTAGGTTTATATTATAGTTGATATATCTCAACCTACAATATCTGTGTAGGCTGGGCCCGCAATAAATATACCAGCAGTAGAACCACACATAGCTTAAAATGATTGAATGATTTGATGACTCCTATAAGAGGTAGCCTTTAAGTAAAAAGTAACTAAAACGGTGAATACCCATTTATGATCCATGCAACATTGATATTTATGAAAAACCAGGCCCAAATTTATCATGCATTCAGAAGGTCACTTAATACAAATCGCACATTTTACTACAGATAATAATAACGAATTTAGTGGAGGATATCTCTAATTATGTTCGATACCATAGGATTTGTTACAAAACACAGTAAATGGTAAACTCACCAGATTTCACTTGTATCTTTTGTTTTTACATCAGCTATCACTTGCAATGTATAGTAGTTTTGTGTTTAGATTATTAAACTGATTCAATGGTAAATTTATGCACTTTACAATCGATTTCATTTATTTTTACGGATTTTTGTTACAATAACTGAGACAAAATCTTGTACCTTTTTTTTGCTGTAATTTGCAAACGTCAAAAAATACGGCAGTCGTCATCAGCAATTAAACGACAGCAACTGTCGTTGTCGTTGTCAATTCTTATAGCCCTTTGAGCCAATGAAAAAATAAAACCCTTTGAACTACAAGTGAATCAAAGAGTGTGCGTTCCAAGTCCAAATGTAATATTTTGAGCATAGCAAAACCATAGCAAAAACAAACATAGCAAAACCATAGACAACAATACTTGTTTTGTTACTGTGACAAATCACCTTGACAGACAGATCACATTGACATTAACCTCGTCAAGATCACATGTGTAAGAATATAAAGTAAAGGGCTAAAGACAGAGCCCTGAGGCAAGCCCTTCCAAACTAACCTGGGTGGAAGGAGTCCATGACAAGATTTAATTACTACGGATCTTTCCATTAGAAGGTTACCAATAATTCGGACCAGCTTTTCTGGAACACCAAGATGGAGGAGCTTCCTCATAAGTCTCGGAAGCAGAACGCTATCGTATGCAGCATCAATGTCGAGGAATATAGCTAAGAGATATTTTTTTTTCCATAAAGGCCATGTGTACGTCAGAAGTCAATAAGCTAAGATTATCTAAAAAAACCCATGCCTTTTCTAAAACCAAACTGAGTTTTAGAGAGGGTAGATCCGTTCTCAGACCACCATTGCAGGCGCCGATTGCTCCGCCACTTTGGCCATAACTGACGACAGCGCTATGGGCCTATGACTGGATGGGTCCGAGGGATCCTTGCCAGGCTTGAGGATAGGCACAATACTTTGGGTCTTCCACTGATCTGGAACTAAACCAATTTCAAACAATTTATTTACTATCTGTTGATTCTTTTGTAATGTATTACAGTATGCTGATGATCTAGCTCTCTTCTCTTGATGAGGCAAGTTCCCGACTCAACTTAGCCCTATCATACCTTAGTGCCTGGCTCATGAAACACTGGCTGTCTCTTTCTGCGGCAAAGAGCTCTGCGGTCATTTTCACAAAAAAACGAGTTATCCCACTTGTCAATATTTTTATTGACGATGACACTGTTCCTATATCCAGTAATGCCAAATTTATAGGTATAACGTTGGACTCTAAAATGACTGCGCTCAGCATTTTATTTCAATTGCCCAAAAATGTGAAAAAATACGAATATTCTCCGGTCTCTGTCCGGTGTATGGTGGGGCTCTCACCCTTACACTCAAAAATTATTGTATAATGCTATGGTGAGGAGCCATTTCGATTATGGCACTAACTGTTGATTTGAGTTGATTTTGTAATTAAGGTAATTAGAATGGCCAAAATCGTGTTCATGAAAATACTGAAGAGGGAGGATACGGGCGTTGGTAGGGATGGGAAAAACATAGGTGTTTTGGGGAGTGGAATTAGTGATGTACCTGCAAAGCATAATGACACCCTCGACCGGTTTTCTGACAGTGACAAAATATGAATACCAAACACTTATAAAATTCAAAAAGCTTCTGAAACTATACCTAATCAGAAATAGCTTCTACACGTTGCAGGAGTTCATACATGAAACATAATTAAGTATGTAATATGATATACTATTTCGTGTACCTACTTCATGCCTATTTATATACAATTAAATAAAAAAATGTTTTATTAACATTATTGTTGTGCCCCACCCGGGCTCATGTTGAAGCTGTAACCTACATTTTAAGACCTACTATGTACTACATGAACGCAATAAATTATCTTGAATCTTGAAATAATTTGTTCCTTGCTTTTTTTTGCTTGTGTTTCGTAGTTTTGTGGAGTTTTTTGTGAGTTCTCAATTAATTATTTTCCTTTTTTTATAAATACTTCTAAGTTCACGAAAGCACAAAGCTTAAAAGCTTGCGATGTTATCATGAGACAGTTATTGGCAGAATTGCGTCAAACATTCAGACGCAGAGCCAGATACAAGAAGTTGAAGTTAACATTTTCCTCAGAGCCAGATACAAGAAGTTGAAGTTGACATTATCCGATTGCGGTTGTGCAAGTGCAATGCAAGCAAGACAACAAATAAAACTTTGTAGAACTTAAATTAATTAATTCTCCATGAAAAAACGACATTGTTTCTCCCACTTTCTCCTCCCTATAATCTCTATCTGATAGAGGGTCTTTCTCTTTGCTCTAAGTTTTGCAATTCTGCATGTTTTTATTTTTCCATAGTTTTTCGTACGTGTATTCCCACAGCACAAACAGATTAATATTCTCTTCTGCCTGAAGTACCTAATGATTCCTACACTGTCAATGCTTGTTTGTTGGATTGCTGCACACTAGAGATGCGCAAAACAGTACTCTGTAATGTAATGCCATATAGCATGGCATTTCGTACCACGTCATATGGCATTCTCTCAGTACACAGTACTCTAAACATGACCTGAAATGACGCGCTATGCTAAGTAATTCAAATGGCCTGCTATTACTTTTAAGTGTAGGTAAACAGTTCTGTTCAGATGTAATGTAATAGCAATAGACAGACCTTTCATTATTATATTATCTTATACCTTTAAACGAGCAATTCTTGCAGATAGATATGTATGTACATATGAAGGTAAGTAGGTAGGTAATATTTTACGTATCTCAGGAAATGGTCAATGGATTTCGACAAAATTTTGAGTTTTAATAAACTCAAAATACAAATTAAGCTTAATAGCTTATTTTGTATTAAAAAAAAACCGGCAATGCTCAGTCGCCCAGGTCCTACCAGGTTACCACCTACTTGTTGATCGAGCGCTTAAACCAGTATTTGTAACTAATTTATTCAATACTTTACTATGTATAAGTAATTTATGAAATAAAGCATGCAAGTTTTGATTTTTATGATTTACCTACGGGCCAAAGAAACGTACCTAACCCTTATCGAGTAGGCAATGCTATTTGAATTCTATTAAACGACGCGGCGCGATGTACTTAAGTGTAATGCCATGTGTCATGATAAATTTTGTCGAGTTATAGGTACTGTTACAGTACGCGGTCGTGCTATATAACGCGTAATGCATAACTCACAGTACTTACACACCTCTACTGCACACAGAACATGCACACTGGTGTGATAGCACAGCAACCGTGCGAAGTTTGATTTGAAAGTTCATTTATGCGACAAACTTTATACAAAACATACAACTACAAATACCTCGTAATGGCTGAGACTACAGAAAAGCTGGAGGGTTCCATCGATGCCCGCCGACGGATACTCAACATAGCAGTATCTACTGTTCTGCTAGAGACAGGTTTCGAATGCTGTGATAAAATGTCTCTAGAGACATTGACGGAAATACTACAAGCTTGT
>JAPQVW010000541.1:0-25355 GCA_028535905.1 Quercus berberidifolia | reverse complement strand
ACGGACTCTAGCGCCGTTCTTATAGATTACCCCAAGTGCGAGGGCTTACGCACTACATATTATAACAAAAACCTTAATATAACCAAGTTCACTATAATCTAACTCAACTCGTGCATAGCGTTGGCATGTCATAAGCGTCTAAAAGGTCTCGACAGACGTTGTGTATTCTCTATTAGGGGAGCAGATGATGGAGGGAGACCCACACAATAAGATAAAATCTTAGCTGCTACGGGCCCATTTGGTCCCGGGGTCTTTCAACCTACAGTTTTCGAGTTTAAAGTCTAGAATCTAGACTAGATAGAGTGTCTTGTGACAAACTAGGGTTTACTTAACAGACTTCTTAGCTATATTCATTAATGAAAATACGCTAGGGAGTCAGCATCCTAAAATTTGGGCTTCTGCAAGAGACGAGTAAATCAGCATCTTTCACCACAATAGGCCTCATCATAGCCTCCTACCTTGCGAGGTGAGGCCAAACGCAAGCCCCTTTTGTATAAAAAAAAAGTAATTTTATAAGAATACGAGGGAATTCTCATAAGTAAGTAAACAAGCTATTGGATAGAAAAAGGCTTGTTTCTCGCGAACAAGATTATCATGGCCAAAAACTTATCAGCTAAAGGTAAATGAAACCATATTATTTGTTTCTTCAATAATGTAGAACTAGAGACCGTAATATTTCGCGTAGACATTTCTATTTTATAAGGGAGCTATAAAGAAGTACTCTGTCGTTACAGTGTTACGTGTTAGGTAGGTACCTAACACGTAGTCGTAACATTGTAACTTTCTGGAAGAGCGTTGCAACTTGCTACTCTGAAGTTGCAGTTAATGTAGCGAATTTATTAGTTTGTTTGCTTTTAATTGCTAGTTTATTACAAGTTTGCTATATTATTGCTAGTTTTACTAGCGCGAGAAGCGCAACTTCTGCAATCAACTCGAGTTCTCTGTAATCACACTAATATCATCACTAATATTATAAATGCGAAGTTTGGATGGATTGATGGATGGATGGATGGATGTTTGTCACTTCATCACGCCAAAACTACTGAACCGATTGAGCTGAAATTTTGCATAAATGTAGCACTAGACCTGAAATCAAACATAGGCTACTTTGTATCCTGGATAGGGGGTGCGAAGCAGCGGGCAGCAGCTAGTTATCTATACTAATATTATAAAGCGAAAGGAAAATGACTGTTACCTTTTTACGACTGAACGGATCTGAATGAAATTTGGCAGGGAGGTAGGCGGTATCCCAGGGAACGACATTGTTAGTTTTTTCCGAAAAAGCGCGTGCGAAGCCCCTAACATTTTACCTTATATGTCATAGTCATGACTTCTTTCTTAGGTAAGTATTTAGTTATGGCGTCCTTTTATTATTTTTCTTCTTATTTATGTTGCTGAAATAATAATGAATTTTATTTATGATTGAAACAAATTTTCGTCAAAAACAAATTTATTTATGCCGAAATTAATAAAACCACCATCTTTGATTGAATTTGGGGATTATAGATAGATTCCTCGGTGAATCTTTTTCACTTCTATTAGGCAAATATTATTTAGACTCTTCAAAACGACTGTATCCAAACTCTTCAAACATTTTAATTTATACCTATAAGTATCAAAGTAGTTGTTACTTTGTTTCAGTTCAAACACAAATTATATGCCCAAAGTTATGACTAACTACGTAAACGAATTAAGTCTTGGCTCACGTAACTTATTGGCCCACGTAGTAAGTTATTATCACCTTTCCATTTATTAGGGGTCACCCTTCTTATCTGGGTAAGTTATGCCTTGGCAGATCAAAAGTTACTCTAACAAGGGTTTGTTTTCATTATAAAGGATTAGGTGGAGATTGTATACGTTTAAAGTACTTACACAGATTTATTTATTTATTTGGTTTATTTCAACTTAAAACTATTATTACAGGGATATATGCAGGATATATCCTAATTAAATAGCTTGTGTAATGTAATCATAACTTCGCGTTTATTTACCTATTTACCCCGACGTTTCAACAGGTTTACACACTGTCGTGGTCACGGGATGACTGGAGGTTTTTAGGTAATGTTACTTTGGGACTACTGAGGAATGGGTCGGGCGGCGCAAGGAACAAGATGTCGAATGTAATCCATCGGTGGATCAGAGTGGAACTTGAAGTGGAAACTAATCCACCGGTGGATCAGAGTGGAACTTGAAGTGGAAACTAATCCATCGGTGGATCAGAGTGGAACTTGAAGTGGAAACTAATCCACCGGTGGATCAGAGTGGAACTTGCAGTGGAAACTAATCCGTCGGTGGATCAAAGTGGAACTTGAAGTGGAAACTAATCCACCGGTGGATCAGAGTGGAACTTGCAGTGGAAACTAATCCGTCGGTGGATCAAAGTGGAACCTGAAGTGGAAACTAATCCGTCGGTGGATCAAAGTGGAACCTGAAGTGGAAACTAATCCGTCGGTGGATCAGAGTGGAAAAAAGTGGAAAAGCAAAGTGGATCAGTGTGGAATAGGCAGATTTTATGGTTGTTATGAGGTGTTTGTAAATTGTTTTGTACGAGGAGGCACTACAAGTATGACATTGACTATATCCTAATCCCATTGTTGTAACGCTCAACAGGGTCACATTGATACTGTTACTTGTAATTACCTACCTATTAAGCATACCAAAGTGTTAACAACAATAAAAAAAATTAATATTGAGAATGCAATTTTTCAATTGAAATTACCTAGTTAGTTCTCTTCTTCTTAGACGTACCTCTCTTGACATATTAGTCGTGGTGTCACATCTAGTCTGGTGGTACGCCTCACCCCTCTCGGAATGCCTCTCGTATATCTCGTGTTCCTGGTTCTTATGTTGATAGTAATAGTAATTTTTCACACTCCATGCTCGAAAACGAACTTTATACGTTAGTAACCTGTATACGTACGTCAGTTTTACCAAATTCAAACAAATAACTCTTAGTGCAAATCTCCTTGGTCAACCTGCTCATATTCTTAATCTCCTTTACTCTGTTCTTTTCCTTCCATCAACACCGTCTTATCTAAAAGACCGTTTTGAGTTTCTCCATCTGTCCCATTCACGATCCCTTCGCTCTTCGGATACTCTTCTTTTAAAAATTACATCGCACACTTCCCAGTTCTATGGTGATTCCTTCACGTTGCAGGCCGCCAGACTCTGGAACACCCTTCATGTTTCTATCCGACAAGCTAAATCCCTTCCTATTTTCAAAAATATGGCTTATCAACACTCTGTCCACTCCTGATAAGTCTTCCTGATGTATTTTTTTTGTCTTTACTTTATTCCTGTTCTTTTTTTGTGTATTATTGCTCTCTTTTTATAATTGCATTATTTAAGTACTTACTTTTATGTAGTAAAATTATTTATGTTTATTTATCGTCAATCTGTTACGCCACCGTCGTCAGTTTTAATACGTTCCGATCCTATCCATCCAACGGTTGCCTGGAAGAGATCGCTGTTAGCGATAAAGCCGCCGATTGTGCCACACTGGATATCATTAGTATTAATTTCTTTTTTAATTGTTTTGTAAATTTTAATTAAATTTAAACTAACCTCTGTTTTGGAGGCGGAATAAAACACTTATGCCGTGAAACACGTTACCAAATTTTTACTATTTTCTCGCAGGAAGTGCACGGGGAGTATACTCTACTTTGCTAGTAGAGTACCTATGCTCCCCGTGCATAAAGCTGTCTTCATCTTGAGCGTGCTTGAACCTCTCGCACTCTCGATTCTAGTAACTCTCCTTCCTCCGCTTCCGTCATCTGTTATTCTTATTTATTTATTCAAGAATCCTAAGTTGCGCTCTGGATTCAATGATGCCCGTGACGTAAGACTCTACGCATAATCTACTATTATTGATCACAAATCCATGCATACATACACAACAATCACATTGATTTTATTATTCCCATTATTGCTAAATATTATGACTACTTTTGTATGCATTCTAATAGTCTCACGATCTCGCTTACACACGACACACCCTGTGCTGTAGAGATTAAAATGGTGATTCTAATTTAAAGTCACATAATTGATACTAAAGTAATGACTTTTATAGAGATACATTTATTGACACAACATAGATACAGCACAGAACAAAAAATATTATCTTATATACTTAATTTACAGACTGAATACAAAATAAAAATTAATGAAAATTGGTAGGTACCATTATTACGTACATATCAAGCTAGATGGTGGGTAAGTTAACAACCGAGTGTGTGCTCTGCGCTGTAACAGTGCAGGCCAAAGGGTTCCACCTCAGCTTAATGCTTCCTCACATTAATGCAAATTAGCGCTGGTTATCAGGTGAAACCTGTTCTAGATGACCTCACAACTGACCACTGGTTATCGTTACATTGTTTTGAAACAATGTAGGGGGTACATAATAAGTATTTCATGCTATAAAAAGGAAACAAGTTATAATAAATAACACTTATTTATATAACTAATTTTAGAAAACCAACCAGAAAATATTAATCGTGTAATTAATGAGTGATAGAGAATAAAAATTACAGACAATACACAGCTGAAATGACTTTGAGATGAACATTGAATTCAGCTTTAATTTAGTTTGACCAGCACTTTGATAATCTGCCGTGAGCTCTTGTGTCATTTACTTTTCCTTTTTTTAGTTTTTAGTCCATCACCTGATCAGTAAAAACCAGTGGTAGAAATGACCTAAGTATACGGTATACTTTGCTCATTTCTAGCTCTGGTTTTACTGATGTTTTACTGATGGTAGAAATTGAATTCCGAAGTTTTTACCCAAGTAACCAATCAGAAAGTTTTCTAGTTTCGCTGGAAGCGTGCAATTTGACCTGGCTCGTTCTAACCGCACCGTTTCATTTCGTAAAACCTTGCGTGTGGTTGCGGGTATTGCCTCACAAGGTATCTTTAGCATAGTAAATGACAGTGCAGAGTTCAGATACTTTACGTTTACGAGTTCAAAGTCTAGTATCGGTTGTAAGGAATTTAGAACTGTATTTATTGCAGAAAGAAAGTTCAATTTTTGTTTGTTAGAGAATGTATGAAAGCTTTAAATATATTCTTTCTAGTCAGACGGTTCTATAAAAATAATAAATACTAGCGAGGGAATTGAATTTGAAATGTTAGATAAAATTCGACCTTAGCAAGTCTTCTTCTACATAAAATTCCTAAAATACATTACGCTATGATAGGAACTCAAAATCCCTACAAGTAAAATTCTTGCCACGACCAGCACTCGACAGCGCTTTCCATCGCTTCAATATCACCGGCGTCCACTTTACGTCGAATTTGCATCTCAATTTATAGCGATGCATTCGCTTTGTGGTACAAGTTGCACTTTACCGACATTTGTAAGCTATGAATATGAACGGGTTATGTTGAATCACCAAAGTTAGCACGAAAGGTTAAATGTTTCGAGGGTTTACTAATTAGTAAACCCTTGAAACATTTAACCTATGCATTAACATTAACATTTTTGACGTTGCATAACATTTAAAATACTATTATACATATTATACATATTAGGTACACATATTACAATACTATACATATTACTATACATGTTATAAATATGTATAGGCGGGTAATTATCCGCCTATACATATTTTAAAAACTTCTAGTTTGTGATTTAAACATATAAACTTTTTCATGAGTGTTAAATATGCTTATTTTATGCTAAAAATAAATTATTTCGTTTCAGGTACAAAGCTGAAGACATGTTAAGAAAAGGTATGTATAACATATTACATAATGTAACGCAACGCGTTGGTTGTTGTTGACGTCTAGATAATAGAAACACCTAACTGAATATGGGGAAAAAAGGTTACAAATAGGTACCTATTCATACCACAAGGTTGATAGATTCAGTAATTTAATTCAACATTTATATATCCTTGCTTAATTGATAGGGCTTTTTCGCCAGACAAAAGAAATACTTACGGCATATACCACCAGCTTCGTCCCACTGGTGGAACATATACAAGACCTACCGGATCAGGCTACAGCAGTAAAATCATTAAACTATCTTCTATAACTTATCATCAAGCACCAAAGAAATACTTTGTTTATATGTGATTGTTAGCTCGATGCGCTTTAGAATAACACCCCATTGAAATCGAGTTCCGTTGAGTTTGCAAGATACGACGTCTGAAATTACTCTGTAACTTTGATAGCTGTTGCCAATTAACAAATAAACAATAAAACTTTTAAACTGTACCGAAATACTGGAAAACTCAAAACTCAAATCATGGTAAATATCCCATTGTAAATGAAAATGAAAATGAGAAATAAACAATATTTGAATTAAATTCAAAAGGGTTCTTATAAATTTTGTCTAAAAACTTTTCTGATTCGTCTTTTGGTTCACTACGTAAAGTGAATTTAAAACAAGCTAATTCGTTTTAACTCGTTCCTTGAAAATTTTGATTGGGTTTTCTCTTGAATCGGCTCTCCAAACTTGCTGAAAACGGTTGGTTACTCTACGACCAGCCTAGCTGGAATGAATACTTGAATGTAATCTAGACACAATGGATATATATGTATATGAATGATAGAAAAAACAACACGAAAATGCCACTTGCAGCTCCTTCCTAAAGCTATCATGATTAGTAACAACCAATCAAAATCGTAAAATTGTAGTTGATATAAGCGATTAGTTAGTTTTCTAAAGCTATCATAGCCATCTGAGGTCTATTAATTCCTAGTAGTACCTATTATGGTATAATGTTCCTTTGGAATAAAATTTGATTGCTTTGAAAAAACTAAAAACCGACTTCAAAGTCGAATTTGGCCGAAGTTGTTAGTCGAAGTTGAATTTGGGATAAATAGTAATCTCTCGGGAATTTCTTTTTTTTTGTGACCACCTCGGGATCATTCTCTATACAATAGTGAAATTTTAGCGACGGAGAAATCAACGAACACCCAAAGAAAAAATACTTTAAAAAAATACATACAGCCGAACTTAGAATCTCCTCCATTTTTTGAAGTTGTTTAAAAATATCGTTTGGTTTCCACGGATCTTTGTGTCACGGGAGATACAATTTTCCCATGACACAATTTGTTGTGTCAAGCGGTTGTGTCACGGGAAGTACGGTTGATAATAGTAATTTCTAACAACTTCTCTTCTTCTTATCATTTATCATTTACAAATGTTAAGCTTTATCAAAAGGTCATGAAGGTTTTTGTTAAGTACGTTTTGTGTTATTTTTCCTATACTAGTTATGGTTTGTTTTTTTATAGTTCCTATCCCATAGAGTATGAACGTTCGTTCAAAAACCCTCGATAACGTAGTTTTATTATTAGGTCACGTAGTCGTCCCGAAATGACAAGTCCTCGAGAGAATCAAATAATACTCGTATAGGTACAATAGAATCGTGTTTCATGTGATTGGTCTGCCAGATCAACTCCGATATCTCAATTATTACGTTAGAGCTAAATTATTTCTGTCTGAGACATTTTTATTTACTCCAGACATTCATCTTTCTCGTGGAAAAATTCTGTTTGAAATAAAAAAAATATGAACATATTTTGTTAGTTTGAATTCTAAGACTGAAAATAGGAATAATAAATCCATGTCTGCAGTTGTGATTGGTAGGATGGTAGGTAAGATAGGTACTTAAATAATTTTGTCACTAAAATCGCTAAATATTTGAAAAAAAAATAACTTCAGATAAGTTAATTATTTTTCAAAAACTACAAAATTTCAAGAAAATCTGGAGTTGATGACTACATCGAAGTCACGTTTACTTTTAAAATAAATCGGGTTAGATCTCTTCAAGAATTCTAGATTCTTCCACAAAGTTCTATTTATAGCGTTATTTTGGTCTTGTTTGTCTCTTGAAAGTATTGCAGGTGGATTTTAAATGGACAGTTTGGGTCGGACTCCACTTGTCAGCACCTTACGATTAGCCTTTTTCTACATCGCGTCATATGAAAAATCCTAGAAAAGAAACAAACATCTTTATCATTCTTAAATCAAAATATATATTTACTAGAGATCCGCCCCGGCTTTGCACGGGTGCAATTTAGAAAATGCAAAAGATATACCTACCCTTGCGAAGCCGGGGCGCATCGCTAGTATAGCCTATGTCACTCCCGAGTAATGTAGCTTCCAACGGTGAAAGAATTTTTCAAACTACTGGACCGCCAGTAGTTTCGGAGCCTATTCCGGGCAAACAAACAAAAAACAAACAATCAAATCTCTCCTCTTTATAATATTAGTAGATTTGAATTTTCACTATCTGTTATCCACAACAAAGCTATGGGCTAGGGATTTATATTGTTTGATGATTCTCCATCAGTAGCTGCCATTTGTAGAAATGATACCTCTGTTTAATGTTTTAAACAATGCCGCGTGACTGCTCTGTAAGGCTCTTGCAAATTATAGCACGTTGGAACCGCAGCATCACAAACTTGCGCTAAAAACTCGCGCAAACTATAGAACTGAGAAGCCTCGCGCGTACAAGGCTTAAGACAAAAAAAACATACAGCCGAATTGAGAACGTACTCCTTTTTGAAGTCGGTTAAAAATACAAATCGCGCTCACAGGTGTTCCACACAACAGTATACTATAAGTATATATTATTATAGTTTTATTATATTATTATAGTTTCGAGTGCTGTAAAACTGTGGAACGAGCTTTTCTCAGACTGTTTGCGGTTATTGCGAGCAGGTGCGGTGCAGTGCACCTTTACTGTCCTGCTGGCTATCTTCTCGCGGCTTCTAGGCACTTTCCGGAACGAATCTCTTGGTTTCTTTATAAGCTTTCGAGCGACGTCAAATTCAATTCTCAGTTGTGTGTTAGAAAGTGCAAATTCGAATGACAATGTTTTTTCCGAATTGGCTGTCAAATTTATATTTAAACAAACCTCGTGTTAGTTGTTTAACACGTTCATTTTCTCTATTTTAGTATTTTATGTGTGCTGCTGGTTTTACAGAGATAAATAAATAAATACAAGACGTAGGTAATGTCGTGAGTAGTTTAAATCATATGGCTTCCACTTACTCCGATTAGTATAACGTGTGAAATGCTAATATGGCATGCCCTCCCAAAACTCATACATTTAGCGAAAGGTACTAATAAAACCCGCAAAATAACCTCTTTAACCTTCCTACAAAAACTGCGAAAAGAATTAAACGCAGGGCATTAACCTGCGTCCATTTTACGGACCAATTCCGTCATAAACGTGGATTAACCCCTACAGGAGTAGAAAAACCCCTACTACAGACTAGAATCACCCCTACAGGTCCGTGTGGTAATAGGTTGAGCCAATCCGAGGCTGAAAAGCGAAACAAAAACTTGAAACTACTTCCTGCTTGTTAATATGCACCTGTGGTTGTCAAATTCTAGGCCATTGTGGTATAATAAGGCCCAATGAGCTATGCAGTGTGTCTCAGAATACCTGCGATCCTCAAAACGGGTAGTAAACATGTTTTTTTCTATTTTAGCAATATAAATTACATCTCTGCCTGTTACGGTTCATGAGGTACAGTCCGCTGACAGACAGACAGACAGCAGAGGCTTAGTAATAGGGTCCAATTGGCACCCTTTGGATATGGAACCCTAAAAAGAGCTTCGACTAGATCGTTAAAAGACATTGTTCCTTCCTATCGGGGTGGCTCCATCAAAGGTTAGCACGTCTGCCTTTTGAAGGCGTTGACCTTTGCTTTCCGGCTTAAATGCCGGTGCTGGTGCCACATGGCGCTATGGAGTGGTGAAGACACTTTAATGTCTAGAGCTTAGATATAACTACTTCTACGTAACTTTTGAAACTAACTTTACTAAGACCTTTTGCCCGCTTCGCTCGCGTGACAACTGGATTGAACGAGGCCACTGCCACTTGGAAGAAAACTCTTATGCTGAAAGAAAACTGTTATTATCGGTTAAGCTCGCCTATTATACATACCCGGTTTATATGAGTGCACGATATGTACATAATCTTGTGTGTACATTAAGAATTACAGAAATTAAGGTAAAATTCAGTGTTTGGGCTGTTTTTGATGATGAATTAACATGTTTTAAAGGATGTAACAGAATCTTTTTCAACATTTCTGCGATAATGTATGTTGGATCCTCTCGAGTTTTAAGGCGCTATACCGACTCAAACTAGCGCCGCCACCTACTTTATCTTAATATTACGTTAAACAAATAAAATTTTCAAAAGTCGATCGGGCAGGTTGCGGTACTTATCATAAGCTTTATTAATGCCTCTGTTATAGTAGTTGCACTTTTTGGCCACAAAACTTTGTTTTCGCATCTCTTCCTAAACTATACAAAATAAAACGGCATTAAAACAAAATAAAGAGGCATTAAAAAAAGCTTATGAACTATCATAATCTTTTTTAATGCCTCTTGAACTGCCTTATAGTAAATGCCGTAAGTGTAAACTGCCCGATCGACTTTTGAAAATTTCATTTTTGAACGTAATAATTCTCAGAACTCAAAAACTTTATTTCCTTGAACTTACAAAATAAGCACTTAGACAAGTCAAATTGTAGTATAAACTACAAATTATTATAAAGTAAGAAATAAAGTGTTATTGATTTTCTCTTCATTTCAATTTTTTGTCCACTAGCGGAAGAAGTGAAAAAGAAACCACTAGCACATCCATGTGTCACTTATGTGTCTAATACATCTTTGTTTTATCTAACTAGATATATATAATGCGATTCTTTGATACATCTCAATATTTATATAGCTTAACACAACATTGAATTTCTTAAATACTATTGTCGGTGTGGGACTGAGCGACATCTGGCCAAGCATTAACGTCATTAATATAATCGTCTATGGAGTAATAAGCCTTCTTGATAAGATTTTGTTTTATGTACTGTTTAAATCTACGAATAGGGAGCTCAGTTGCTTCAGATGGAAGCTTATTATAGAAGCGCACGCAATTGCCCATAAATGATTTTCCCACCTTTTGTAATCTATATGATGGGATGTGTAACTTGTTCTTGTTCCTTGTGTTTCTATTGTGAACATCACACTTTTTCAAGAAGCTATCTCTGTTTTTGTGCGTGTACATTAAATTTTCATAGATGTATTGCGACTTTACAGTCAAAATATTTATTTCTTTAAATAATTCCCTCAAAGACTAACAAGCTAAAATAGGTGTCCCCGCTATTTGGATCGGTATAGCGCCTTAATTCTTTTACTGCAATCAAACGCCTCAATCAACTCAGTTTTGAAAGTAACTCTTTGAACCAAGATTTTTGCAACTTTATTGAATTAAATAATCTCATTAGCGAAGTTAATTATCGCTAAAGTAATATAAACTTATAAAACGAGTTGAGTCAAGTAATACTCTCTCATCAAAGCATCAATTTAATTATAAGCGTCTCTTTTTTATATTAAAATATATAAAAAGTTTTAAAGTACCGTAGCCTGTAGGAGACTTCTAGTAAAATCATCCTGTGGATTCTTCCTTTTAATAAATAAAATACATTAAAATTATAGTTTTTTATAAAAATATATTTTTTATAATAATGCCGGACAATCCACACAGCTTCATCTAGCCCCAAGATAAGCAGAGCTTGTGTTATGGGTACTAGATGACTGATATACACTACCGGCCAAAAGTTTGAGACCACCTACCTCAAAGTAGGAAAATGAAATAAAACTCAAAATTCAAAGCAAGAGGTTTAATTATTTATTAATGTACTTATTTACTATCACACAAATATTAGGAAAAAAACTAAAAACTAAAGAAATATCAACCATTTACTTAAAAAATGCCGTTCATATTTTAAACAGAGTTTTCGTCAAAAAACCCTCCCTTGCATTGTATAACTTTTTTCACTAATCTCGGCATACGAGCAATCAATTTGTCGATTGTATCTTGTGAAATATTGTTCCAGCTTTCTTGTAAAGCCTTCCACATATCTTCTTTCGAGGTGGGACAACAACTGCGTACATTTCTGTCCAGCTCTTCCCACAAAAGCTCAATTGGGTTGAGATCTGGGCTCTGAGGGGGCCATACCATATTTTTTAACACCCCTTCTGTTTCTTTACGTTCTAAATAGCCCCTGCATAATTTTGAACTATGTTTCGGATCATTATCTTGTTGGAAAAAAAAACCATTTCCAAGTAATCTTAAGCCAGACGGAACGGCATTTTGCTGTAGTATTCGTTTATAATGCTCCTTTTTCATGATTCCTTCGACTCGTACCAAATCTCCGGTTCCATGGCCTGAGAAACATCCCCAGACCATAATGGAACCACCACCATGCTTAACTGTTGGCACCACACAGTCTGGCATCATCTTTTCCTCGGCGCTACGTCGAACAAAAATTCGTCGTTTTGTACCAAATATTTCAAATTTGGATTCATCTGTCCAAAGAACTTTTTTAAAGTCTTCTTCAGTCCAGTCTCGATGCGTAAGGGCCCACTGCATCCGTTTCTTTTTGTTTTGTGGCCTTAGTAGTGGTTTTCGAACGGCGACTCGTCCAAATAACTTAGCATCTCTCAATCGTCTTTTTACTGTAGTCAATGACACAGGTTCAGATCGGGATTTGAGCAGTTCTGCGCGGATTTCTGGTGCTGTTAGGCGTCTATTCCGCTTGCTGGTAACGACGATGAAATTATCCTCGCTAGAAGTGGTAGCTCTCGGCCTTCCCGATCGCGAACGATCCTGATTACTGCCAGTCTCCTTGTATCGGGTTATCGTGTTATGAACACAAGTCTTCGATAACTTAAGTTGAGAGGCAATCGCACGTTCAGATTTGCCTTCGCCGTGTAAAGTAACTATGGCAGAACGAGTTTCACTACTAATTTCACACACTTTTCCCATTTTAAGATGTCTTCACTGTACCAACGACGAGCTCAGACTAAATAAGATAGAGAGTGATTATATCCATGAAAACTCAGGTAAAAAATCTGTTTTAGGGAGCTAAAGTAATCCTGAGTTATGGTTATCGCGAAACAAAACCAGAATAGTTAGTAATGAGCAGGTCATAAAAATATTACAATGACTCTACCACCTGGTGCTTGCGCGGCACTCGTTGATGTTTTGAAACAAAAAGCCTTTTTAGGATGATAAGTTAAAAAAATACCAAAATAATAACTCTTAGAAATTCTTAAATAACAATAGAATACGCAGGTGTTCAAATTAGCTCATTATCATGTGTATTTTTTAAATGTTTTGGGAGTGAGAAAGATTTTTACAAGTGGTCTCAAACTTTTGGCCGGTAGTGTACCTATTACAATGAAATTACACAGATAGATATTTATTATTATACATAGTTAACACCCAGACCGCCGGAACAAATTTCTGTCGAGCGCACAAATATTTGTTCCGGGCGGGAATCGAACCCGCAACCTTCCGCATCGCAGGCAGACCTTCGCCCGTTGCGTCACATCGGTCGTACATGAAAAGTCCTTTTACATGAGTCACGTATAACTACATAGGTGTGCGTAAAAACGACATTGCTTCTAAAGTTACGACAGGAATCTACAGAAGCCGTGTTATACTTATACGTGATCATACAAGCGCTGAGCTACTTTGTTTCTCTCAAAATATGACTTTTATAATTTGAGGACACAACATTACGCGTTGCTTCTGTTTTACATCGGTGTCATTAAGAAATTGAAAAAAATATGTATAAGCGAGCGAGAGATTCTGCTTCAAATATTATTTTACCTTTTTTTGGTACCTACTTTTAATGTAACTATTTATGGTTATTTATAAGTTTTAAGAATCACGCTCTAATTTTCGTTCTAATTTTTTTATATCTATACTAATATTATAAAGAGAAAAAATTTGATTGTTTGTTTGCACGGAATAGGCTCCGAAACTACTGGGCCGATTTGAAAAATTCTTTCACCGTTGGGAAGCTACATTACTCGGGAGTGACATAAGCTATACTAGCGACACCGGTGCGAAGCTGGGGCGTGTCGCTAGTATAGCAATTTAGAAAATTCAAAAGACATACCCGTGCGAAGCTGGGGCGTATGTCTTTTGAATTTTCTAAATTGCAAGCCGGGGCGGATCGCTAGTAGGTACATAAACGTAATATGTCCTTGTAATATTCGATCTATTTTCTATTGTTTGTGTGTTCAGTGTACCTACCTACTTGTTCAGTAAATAAGTTTCTAAATTCTTATTTTCTATGTTTGGTTTTCTTATGTGCTGTCTGTATGTGAACTAAATGAACAACCTATCTTTTTTTTATTAGAAAATCATTTTAAGCAGAATTTCTGCTACATTTTTCTTGAAAAAAGACGCTAGTGTCGATGTCTACAAATACTTTCACCTTAAATGTTCATTTTCACAAAGCGAGCAGAAGGTCACAAGCACTGATTGCTGTAATTGTACTCTGGAAATGATTTTTATTGTGCTCTCGGCAATGGAGGCCTATTTCGCAAATGGGGGTTTAATTACTCGACGAAAGCTCTCAGTATTCTCGAAATTCATTTAATAACTAAGGAGTTTTAATTATGGAACAGTTGGGACGGTAGTGGGGTGACGTCTGCCCAAAGGCATGTCATTCACCACCTTCCGCCAATTAGAGTGCCACAAACTTACCTTTGCAGCTAGACAAAATCAAAACTACAACGACCAGTTCTTGGAAGTTACGATTCTGATTCTCATAAAGTACAGCATTGGGCCTCTACCTTAACTGCAAAGATAAATTTGTGGTACTTAGAACAAGACGAGCGATTTCACACCTTGTCGCGTACAATTTAAATTTTAAATTTGAACGAATTGAATTTGGCTCGCTTTTTGGATGGCGTTGAGAAGGGTAAAAGTTTCTGATTGCGAATTGCGTTCCGTAATGACGTTTTTGGAAAGGATCGTGCCTTTCGGCGGACTATTGTTCGTCCATTGTGAAATTTACCGTCCGTTTATTATAATAGAACCTGAAAATCACCAAAAGCTGCGACAACATTTAAAAAAGCTGTAGGCGACACAGACTCTTGGTTTTTGCAGACTTAATATCTTTGTCTCTAGTGACAGAGAGAAAATATAAACAAGTTGTGATGACCCTTTCAGCGGAGACGGTGCGCGAGGATTTATTGGCCACGTTCGAAGCGGTCATCTGCGGTGTTGCCCGCTTCTATCTCTTGTAAATAATGTAACAAATATCTTGGTTCTTCATTATCTCTACAAAATTTTGTTAGATTTTGTTCCTTTCTTATTCTATTTACAATAACCGAGCGTTCTTTCCTTGGAGAACGAAGGAGTCACGTAAAGGTAAAATATGTGCCTTTCCGTAGCAATTGCATAATAAATTTCAGTTCCAAGACACTAAAAACAAAGCTTTTGTACCTGTAGCATGGAATTAGCACACATTTTCGCAATAACTCTGATGTGAAACTGTAGCAATTCTTTCACTATAATTTACTGAAGACACCGTTTAGAACGCGTTAAAATAGTAATGAAAAAGAAATAAATTAAACTGGACCTTGACTATGGGAACTTCATTGAATATAGAATAGAATACTTATTTATTAATAAAAGTACCAATATTGCACCATTAAACCAACGTTGGTTTGTATTGGTGCTTACACTCGTTTTATACTTAAATTTATTAATTTTTTATTTTGTTTATTGAGACGCACAAAACATAAAATGATTACAGAATATACAAAACTTAAATAATATGGGTTTAGAACTAGATCATTTCACAAATTATGTGCGTACAAAGAATAATGCGAACACAACATGTGGAGCAAAAAATTTAAGACAAATTTTTTTGAAACAAAAATAAAAATTTTAGAAAGAATAATGGATACATCAATCTAATTTTAAGTAACTAATCAGGAATATGTATAACTAATTTTAAAGTTCAGGTAAATTGGCTCAATTTGGGAACAAAAATATCAAGTACAATGTTATCCTTAGCTAAATTATTGTATTGACGGGCCATTCTAAGTAGTTAGTAAATAATGCATATGTCGACTCTACCAAACAACTTTACAAATATGATGTTGAATTGTACTGGCCACAGGCCGCGTCTGTCTTGAAGAGGGTTAATATTGCAATTTCTCTCGCACCTGTCTAGTTTTGAGTAATTCAGGGTTGTTCTCCAGAGTCGCGGCCGAGGATCGTGGTGGAATGTACAAAGCTCCGTCCATGCAGACACTTGGTAATAAAGCAGCATAAATTCACCCCGAAGACAGTGCCGCTTGGCAGTGCGTGCCATGCCGATGCTTCCGCGAGGCGTGGGGCCATTAAACTCGAGACCTAGAATTTGCATGCATATTTATTTTAACAGGACAGAACGTAGGATAATAGTGCTGGAAATTTTACATTGAAGTAGGTTTGCATTACCTACTTTTTTCTCAGGCCCCAAGAAAGCTGGAAGAATGGAAAAGTGAAGAGTATCTGGGCAAGCTTTTCTTCCTTCGGGAAAATCCTGAAACTCTATAGCAAACTAGTTTCCGTCCGTGACTTTGCACACTTGTTTCTTGGGTGATATGTGTCCAACATCCTCCCCTGGGTTTACTTGTGTAATTTGAATTCCTTACGTGTCCAAGAGTCTTGTTAGGTATAAGAGGAAATAAATCACTTTGAGTTTTGATATGTGAGATACGTGCAACCTATCTTCTTGTCTAAACCATACTAATATTTTAAATCCGAAAGTAACTCTGTTTGTCTTTCTATTACGCTTTAACGCCTAAACTAAACGGCTAAACGGATCTTATTGAAATTTGGCATGGAGATAGGTGGTATCCCAGGGGCGGACATTGGCTACTTTTTATTCTGAATAAGGGCGTACGAAGCCGCGGGCAGCAGACAGTTTCACTTAATTAAATCATATTGGCCGTTTATTCGTGAAACGGTAACATACAGACAGTCCGTGCTGCTTTGTTTTATGTTTACGGATATCTCCGCCAAACAAGACTCGCGATATAAACCTGATTAGAAAAACGCTTCTCCGAAAGCTTTCTAATTTCACTTTGAATCTTCGCTTTGATGTTTGCATGTATAAGATGTATTCCTCAAACAGTATAAGTCCGTCTCGTAATTATCCGACATAAGCCCCATGTCGTGTATAATTTACGGTCCACCTGGACCCTCATTAAAAAGATTTCCTATTTCAATTCCTCTCACCCCACTCGGCATATAAACGAGTGCTTATACCACAGATTAAAGTATCCCCTCTCTTGCCTCGCTAGGTATGATATTCTCAGTAAATAGGTTGGTTAGAATTTTCCTTGCGTGTTATGTATTCTGTGAGCATGCTAGAATCGTGCATCCGTGAAGGTGCAAGCACATTAAAGTTATTTTTTTTGTTGAGCAACGTCGTGCAACATGAAAACATATTGCAAGTCAAGTGTGTGGAACTCATTGAAGTTATCATGTTGCAAAACGATGTTCAACTTCCGTATTCAACACTGTCCAAACAAGGGGTTTTTAAGAAATTCAATAATATCCCAAAAAAATTCGGTATTAGTATTATTATTGTACCCTTTACGCGTCGCTAGCAAAGCGTAAAACGTTTCTCAAATAAATAAACTTAACCCTTTCGTTTTACGATCCTCTAGGTAAGCACTGAAGGAAGCTTTCTTGCAAGGTTCATGGCCTTTACTAATGCCCTATCGATCCGGCAGCTTGGCAGCAGTCACATACTGTGCCTTGCGGGACACGTCATTGGCCCAGCTTGCCGTTGTTTTTTTTACAGCTGTCTGATATGTGTGTCTTGCTTGGGTTTAAGTTTGTGTATCAAGAAATAAGCGGTTATTTAAACTAAGTTCGATCTACTAAAGCTGTACGCAAAATGTTGTAGTAGCAATCAAGGAAAGATAACATTTTTGATAGAGATTATCGCCCGATCTGATCATATTCTTGCTATCTATATTCTAGTGTTTATATATCTAGGTTTATTTTTCGAGTAAATATGTCCAAGGCCTTGAATGACATGAAGCGTTTCCGATTGTATTGTAGGTAGCCGGTCAAACGGACGTCTGTCATCTGACGGACTGATTCCACGATCCGGCAGCGACTTGTGTATGTGCTGGGGTCAGGCTAGGTTGTGCACATGTGCTGGGGTCATGCTAAGTTGTATCGTTGTCCGGTAGAGGCGGGCGGCGCGTGACGGTGGCGGGCACCGCGAGATGAGCGCCTGCGCGCTGCGGGCGGACGGCGCGGGCGACTCCACGCCCGCCTCCGACCTCGGCGAGCGCATCACGAGGCTCTTCCCCAAGTGCCGGCCCAAGAACATGCAGCATCACCACGAGAGGTAACTACTAGAATAAATACCTACCTAGTTCTCGCGCTGGAACTAGTCATGTCCTGGGGTATGCAAGGCGAGAGGAGGGAGAGTGATAAATGAAGCTAGAACTAAACTATTGCTGTGTGGTGTTTTGTGGCGTGTTAGAAGCATATCGGTTTCATACATTTATAATGGTTAAAAACACACCATTTCTGAATGTTTCAATGTGTTATGTCGCTGTAATGTGCCTTTGACCAAACAACCATTATGCCTCTGAGACGCTTCTGACGTATCACAATCACAACACACCACAATATAATGGTTCTAGCTTATTACTGGCCGTTTTAACAGCCTTTCGAAAAGTAAATGTACGCTTGAGAATAAACGTTTTGTGCTTTGCTACCTGAAAATGTATTTTTTCACGCACCCCTCCCTCGCAGCTCACATAACCCAGAAGTCGCGTAGATGCGAGATCTAAGTATCTAGCTAAGACTAAACCGAAAAGAAAATTCCAAGTTTGATCTAAGTTATCTAGCTAAGACTAAACCGAAAAGAAAATTCCAAGTTTTTCATCAACAGTCTCACGTTTCGATAATACCAATAACGATGTAGGTAGACATCGCCGACTGTATTTCCTTAATTAAGAATGATCATCCTATAACTAAATCCTGCCCCATTATCGTTTTTCCCACAAGAGCGTTATGTTAGATTGTCCTTCTAATACGGACCCGTGATGGACGAGATAGAAATGTTATATCTTGTTAATTATTTACTCATTATGAGTCTGAGACAGATTTATCTCATTATTTCCCGCATTTGGAAGTTGTCTGTTATAGGATAGCTAAAAATATCAACCAAAAACAACAATAAGTATTTCATGAATGGATCTGTAGAAGAATTGTGCTAAATAGGAAGAAACATTCATATTTTATAAGTAGTTTAGCTTGAACTTTTTTGGAGAATTTATACTGTCTGTTGTGTTCCCAGCACACTGATTCAGTCTCATTAGAAATCTGCTTACGTAATAAAATACCTGTGACGATCATCACCATCTTTGAGAATGTCAGTCCCATTCATAGAGTTAATATGTCTAAAAACATCATCTTAGGAGTAAAACGGGTTCTGTAAAAATTAAACATATACGTAATTTTCGGGTTCTATATATATATAGTGCTTATTCCACCAGAGCGTATTAAACTCGACCAATAGCCTCCCTCGATTTTCATAGTCAAAGGAATGCTGGCTGCTACACACATTTCACCGCTTAGCTACTTCGTTGAGCTCTGGTGAAAAATGCACCCATTGGACTTGAAGTATCAAATGATCCTTGCTAAGGAGGTAACTTTAAAGATAAAAATAAAGATATTTTTTCACTTCTCTCGAAAAACGGTGACTTTGCTGCTCAAAAACAGTGAGCAAAATCGGTTTTGCTCACATGTGGAATAAAGGATAGATAAGATTCAACAATTTATAGAAAGTAATTTAAATTTAGACTGCTGTACTGCATTTCAATGGTATATATACTAGGTTATGTGGTACTCTATAGCCTCTGCACCTCTGCACCTTTTCACTCAGCTTATCGAAGGACGAAGGTTAGACAACGTTCAACCTTCATAGAAAAGAACAATTTCGTTCGTTCATGATTTGAAAGATGTTCATCTTTGCTCGTTTTTTCCTATTCCAGACTTAATTCCGCCCCTTGAGGGGCGTGAGGCGAACAACGTGAACAACGTCTCTTCAGACGAAGAACACAACGACGGCCAACTGGTCATCCTCAACGCTAAAGGAGGGACCTACAAGCTGAGGGACTCGAGGTGAGATGGAGATAGCAGACGGTACGAGAATAAAAGAGGCAAATTGAGATAGCTAAATACATAGCTGCTCTATAATGGGTACATACTGTGACTAAATTTCATTTTACCTGGGCACCTAAGATTTGACTTATGCGATGAGTGCAATAAATATCGAATACTACTTACTCGAATACTGTTTTGGGTCCAAATTTTTGTTAAATGGCGTTTACATTGGCGTTAAGAGGGCGAATAAATTAATTTCGCGAGTCATGTTATTTTTTATTTTGATTTATTTATTTAAGTGTCAAAACGAGCGCTAGAAGATACTAAATAGCGCTTGATAGAAGTAATCTTTGGGAGAACGCTGAAATAGTCCTTTAGACCCAAACGTGGGTTCTTACTAACGTTAAAGTTAGTTTAGTTACTAAACTAAACTTACGTTAAAAGCGCAGTCAACCAAACGGATCCTATTCTAATCTGATTAAATTCAATCGGGTGACGCAAACTTGATGGCAGATAAGTTGCCTAACCCAATTCCACTGAGTAAATTCTGGAAACTTCCACTGTTATATAGTTAGTCGAAAATAATTCTATTACTTACCTAGAAATGTTCAAATTTTCAGAATCATAGCTCGATTTCGTTTTCAACTTAATTATACCGCAAAGAGTGAACCTTTGTGTAGAAACAAAATTTCATCAAAGCACGCGAAATTAAAATATTTCTGTTATTTCTTGTGTTCACATTTTCCACGTGATTTTGTTTAATATGTTTCTCTCATTGAACTTCAAAGATTTTACTCCAGGTTTTTAGTTTTCTACACATCGATCTTGCAATTTAAACATTCAAAGCGAAGCTTAACTTCTTGTGGCTAACCCCTGGGAATGATACAAACTCGAAATCCAAAGCAAAAGGGATTTGGCTAGAACTTTATGGAATTTGAAGGCATAATTCAAGTAGGATAAGTTTAATACAATACAATTCTAAAGGTATGTAGTGTAGTAACACGCGAGATTCAAGGCGAATGCCATTAGACCTTAATGCGACTTTGGCATGAAAGGGTTTCTGTGCAGACGCTTTGAATCGTTTGTTTTGTAGCACGAACTTACCCATCGATAGTTGATTTTCTAGCCACGGTTCTTTATTTTGTTTTGAGATTTTAGGTACGTACTGAATTTGTAGATTAATTATGAGCGAAATAAATGATGTTTAATTATTATTGACATAGTCTAGTCACCCACACTTAGCAAGTACCTAGGTAGGTATACTTATTGGTTGAAGATATTTTTTTTTACTATGATTATAACGTCCATAATCTGCCAGCAAACGAAGACAGGGCACTATGGCGCTCTTTATGGAAGGCCTATGACCAGCAGAAGATTATTAGAGGCTGATGATGATGATGGAAGGATCTGTTGCCCTGAAGACTTTCCTTGCAATAATTAATTACCGAATTTCTTTAAAAACTCATACTAAAAGTAAACATACTAAAAGTAACCATATTTATTTTCGTGTACCAGGATCATAGAAATAGCAGGAGGTCGCGAGCTCTACTCCAGAGCAGAACAAAGGCAGTTCGCAAGCTCCGACACAACAACACACATAAACACAACTTGAGGAACAAAGTACGGGCGCTGAGTAAGGACACGGTCGACTTCGTGGCTGATGCTAATGTTAATAATGAGGTAAGGAAATAGGATAACAATCGATTTACAAATAGATAAAGTACTACCTACTTTCAGTTCAGCAAACTAATAGAAAATCTTTTTGACTCACTGCCACTGCCACTTGCTGAACAGTGAACGAATCTGAACCGTCACGCTCGGATCGGTAACGCTCAATCGTGCTAACTCGACTCTAGTCGCAATCAGCGCGACGTTGTTAGTCTTTCGTAACCAAATTTAAATTACCTATATGCTCAACATGAGTCCGTTCAAAAACTAGAGGGAGCTGCCATGCCTGATGAAATTTCTACTTTATAGATGCTACAAGATGATTTCCAGTCCTTTGAGACTTTGATTTCATTCACGAGTCCGTAGAAAGGTCCCATTCCTAGCTCTAGACCACTAAAACAGAAGTCGATTATTATTACCTACTTGAAAAAGTTTTCCTAAATCCTCTATATCCACGGCAACCAGGAATAGCAAATGTGGTTCTCCTATGATAATTGTATGGCAGAAAAAGGTCGTTTCGCCTCCGCACCGCGTCTCGTTGCATACGAATGAGCTAGAACGAAAGTTTTTGCTCCAGCAATAGGATATATCACGAGAAGTTCGTGAAATACCCAAGTCTACTAAATAACGGGTGAAATATGGGGTTATCATCGAGAATACTGAAGTAACTTACTACAAGTCACTCTTGGGATGTCATAAATAATCAGTTATACGAAGGATAATGGCAGAAAATTATTTCGTTTCCTAGAACCGTTCGAATACCGTTTATCTCTCAGTACTTACCTATGCTTTCTCTCTATTTTCATTTTCTCTTTTGCTATTGGATTAAATCGAAGTGATGAGAATCATTATATGTAACACTTTATTTCCTATTTATACCTTTTTAGTTTTATCGGACTTGTCTATATGCTAAGTAAGCCTAACGAACAATACGATTTACCACTGCGATGTAGGTAACTATCGCATCGTGTCCGTTGATTTAAGTTAAGGCTGGCAGTCAAGATAACACCTCCGAGTTATGCAGGAGTTAAGCATTACCTCATGGGATGCAGAGCGGCACTCACTTGTCATTTGGAACACGTTTCGACGCCATTTTGGAAAATGTTACGAACTTAGCAGCTTTTTCACCAATTCATCTTCAGTGTATTCAACTCGTTTTATTTTATTTTACAGATTCAAATCCATAGAATAACGAACGAGCCTAAGAAAATGATTTCACGACACACATCCCCATCCTACACGAACGGAGACCGCGAGCCGATGAGAGAAAGAGAGAGGGATAGGGAAAGAGTCGAGAGGGATCGGGACATACTCATCGACCCGAACAACATGGGGATTCCCAAGAACAGTTCGCCTATACTCGATCCCCATAAGACGATAGATGTCAGCACTAAAAGCAGCCCGATTGCCGTGGTGGCCGATGGAGAGGTCATGGTGTTTGATGATAATGATGATTGGAAAGGTAAGGTTTTGTTTTGTGCAATTATATACCTTATTTGTAGATATATACCTTATTTGTTTTGTGCAATAGTTCACAATGATTTGTGGACTACTACTTTCATTGTACGTAAACTTACCTATCTGCTCACTATTGTTAGGTGAGTGCAAAAGTCTAAACTTACAAAATTAGTTTTTGAGTTCATCGACCTGTGTTCTAATTATATCTTTCGCTGAAAAACTTACGCACATATGTTTTTGACATATTGCAGGGAATTTTAGGTGAGAACCTTACATTCCTTGCTAAAAATTTGCTTTTTCACCACCAACCAATCATTTTCACCCACCAACTTGTCTACCAATCATTTTCATTAAATAATTTACTTTCTTCCAATGATATAAAATTCTGTTTCCCTAGGTTTGCGGACGGACCCGACGCAAGTGACGATGAAATGGACATGAATGTGAAAAGAACTTTAGATAATATGAAGAACGGTGATTGTGATATTAAAGATAGTGGCAGTGAGTCGTCTCGAGAGGCCAGCGGCAGTCCGGATGAGGAGAAGCGGGTTGCGAGGATCATAGGGGAGCTGCCGATCGCGGAGTATGAGGGGTCACCGAGGAGATATGGCGCGCAGAAGGCTGCTCGATCGCCTAGGCCTGGGTTCCCTCAGGTGAGATAATAATAATAATAATCAGTTTTAGAAAAGTAATTAATGGCCGAAAGGCTCTTGAATGACGACCATGTACCAGGCATGATATCGAATAATTGTTTATTTTAGGCATTTTAGAATAATACCTACTGATACCTTAGTGAGCAGTACAGTGCATCCTTCAGAGATTAGTCTAACAAAGTTTCAGGGTATTCTGCTTTATCTGAGTTATTAACGACCGGGTTTCGGATATGATGGCATTTTTTGGCATGTCAAGGTTGGCAGCCGCTTAGTGGATAGTAGAAATTCTTGTTTTTATCATTGACAAAAACTAGGTAGTTTTCAAATACCTTCTTATATTTTGTAAAAGTTTTCTCACCCATCTCTTTCCTTCCAGAGGATAATGACAGAGAGCCGCGACAGGATAGTGGCGGACAGGTTGCCAGAAAGCGACACTGATTCCCCCACCGCCGGCTCGGCCGCTTTCGACTATCTGTACGAGTTCTCGGAGACGAGGAAGGTTCTGGAAGAGTTCTTCAAGGGGCCGGTCGATGGAGGCAGACTGCAGATGAAATTGTTAACTTTCAGGTAATTGTGCAACAGTTCTAAAACCTCATGAAAATTTTACCATGAACCATGAAAATGAAAATTTTACCATGAACCATCCATGAAAATTTTACCATGAACCATCGTAAGTATAAAACTGCTGCACCAATATTATTTAAACAAACCTAAAACCTTTCAAATAAAATCTTAATCGGTTCATCCGTGTGGAAACTACGATGCCACCGACAGACACATAGACACATGTGAAAATTAGAACAACCTCCTTTATGGTCGGCGATATAATATAAACTAAAACACTTTGAGGGAGAGGAAATTCCAACTTAACATACTTTGTAATAATCTTTTACTACTTACTACTTTAAATTTGTATTATTCCATTGTTAGGAAAATATGTCACTTGTCGCAGTAACGATAGTCATTTGTTTTTGCAGGATTTGGACTACGAGCTAAGACGCCAAACGCAGGATTGCCCGTCAGAGAACGGCATCGACGCCGGCAGCGAAGCTGATTGGCCGATACACAACTTGGACGTACGCAGCGCCCTCTCGCCGCATCTGCCGACCAATCACAACGCGCACAGCTTCCTTGGCTTGCCGATTACTGTAAGTTCTCAACTTATTCGCGTCCGATTTCAAATAATTGTTTATCAATGACGTCACTGTACAGAAAATGTGTGTTAATTACAATGATGTCAAAGCGATCTCTTAAAATGAATTTTCTTCAGAACAAACTTGGAGGTCAGACAAACTACCACACTTTTAGATATTTATTGCTGGTGACTGCTAAGTATAGCAGTCACTCACTTGCTTGAACGAAGCAAGCTAGCCAATATAAAATTTGATGTACTTATAATCCGATCATTTTCATAATCTACCAAAAAACAGTTTTTTTAAGGCGCTATACCGACTCACACTAGCGCCGCCGCACAGTGGTTCGAACTGGCCTGACATAGCAGGCTTAAAATTTCAAAGTCGTAATTTGATAAATTTGAATATAAATAAATAAATAAATAATAAATAATGCCGGACAATCCACACAGCATCATCTAGCCCCAAGCTAAGCAGAGCTTGTGTTA
>JAPQVW010000540.1:0-25364 GCA_028535905.1 Quercus berberidifolia | reverse complement strand
ATCACAAAATTTGTTGGTAAGCGCATAACTCAACAACGCCTGGACCAATTTGGCCAATTCTTTTTTTTAAATGTTCGTTGAAGTTCAAGGATGGTTTTTACGGCAAGAAAAACTAGCGATCCGCCCCGGCTTTGCACGGGTGAAATTTAGAAAATGCTAAAGATATACCCGTGCGAAGCCAGGGCGTGTCGCTAGTAGCATATAAAATAGCATCAACTGAATTAAAATAAAGTAATTAAGAGCATTATTGTTGGTAATAAATTAGATTAGCTAGTTCCAGCTAGCATAATTTTTTACCAACAATAATGCTCTTAATGACTTTATTTTAATTCAGTTGATGCTATTTTATTATATCAAGAGATATGGTTCAAAATGTATAAAGGTTAGAACTTGAAATAGATAGAACTTGAAAAACACATAATTTTAATAACTAAATTCAATCAAATTAGTGAGGTATTACTCATTTTAGTAAGAGAGTTCCCGTATTGTTTGCTAGATAGCAATGTTTATTTCCAGAGAACTACACTGGGATTGTTATGCCTGAAGAGAAGAAGGGCAAAGGCAAGAAGACAGCTAAGAAAAGAGCAGCTGAGAAAGACAGTGATACAAGAACAGCGGCTTTGAAAGACTTCCGAGTGGAGTACTCTAAGAGTAGCAGAGCTGCTTGCCGGCGCTGTGAAATTAAGATATGTAAGGTGAGCAGAATTTTAATATATAATATAGAAAAGAATATTGTGAAGTGTCTATTTGACATGATGTAGGCAAGGGCAGTTTATCACACTACTAAAATTTATAAATGTGAAAATTTGGATGTTTATTACCTCTTCATGCCGTAACTACTGAACAAATCAGGCTAAAATTTTGCATACGTCCATGGATTGGATGATCTCCCAACACTCCATTTCACATTGCATTGCGGTCCCCACTCTAGGTCCCTTACTCACCTGCAGTTATCGGTTCTGCAAGCTATATGACCTGTTCACTGATACTTGAACTTGCGAATTCTGAGAGCTATGTTGGTAACTTCGGATCTACGGATTTCCGTATTCGATATTCTATCACGCATACTCTAGCCACGCTGAAGATACAATGTTTGTATATACAGAATTTTTACTACTTGTCGATTTGAGCTCTTTCCTACAATGCACTAAGCATTGTTTGCCGACAATTTTGACGAACGATGTGGCGCAGCGGGCGAAGGTCTGCCTGCGATGCGGAAGGTTGCGGGTTCGATTCCTGCCCGGAACAAATATTTGTGCGCTCCGCAGAAATTTGTTCCGGAGGTCTGGGTTACTATGTATAATAAAAAAGATATCTATCTATGTAATACATTGTATTATGTGTATCAGTCATCTAGTACCCATAACACAAGCTCTGCTTAGTTTGGGCTAGATGATGCTGTGTAAATTGTCCGGCATTATTTTTATTTTATTTTATTTCAAACTCGACGTCAAAACGAGAATTTGGGATTTTTGTGTTGTGAGTTGTGTACAAACATTATTTTTGAGAATGGCTTGAGTATAGTTAGAGAAACTCCAAGCATAGCTCTCTCCATAGACTTTGGATTTGTTCACGAGATCTATAGTCACACTAACATTATAAATGCGAAAGTTTGTTCTTCACGCCGAAAGTACTGAACGGATCGGGCTGACATTTTGCATACAGCTAGTTTAAGGCCTGGATTAAAACATAGGCACTTCTTTTTATCCCCTAAATCAGTTCCGATGGCTCGGAAATAACCCTTAAACATTTCCATAGACACAACGCGTGCGAATCCGCGAGCAGAAACTAGTGAGAAATAATGAACTAACTTTTCAGGACGAAGTCCGAATCTGCAAAGTGGTGTTTGACACCGAAGTGGGCAGCAAGTACGGCGGGCAGCCTCTGTGGCACCACGTGAAATGTTTCAATGAGGAGCGGGCTGAGTTGCTCTACTTCGCTGGAGGAGAGAGCTTGCCGGGGTTCAATCTGCTGAGTAAAGAAGATCAGGCGATGGTTAAGAAGGAAATCAAGTATGTTATTTAGTGTAGAGGAGTATGCAATGTATCAATATCATTGTCTGGTTCCTATAACGCAAACTCGAATACTTTGATATTATTTATATGGAGAACACTAGCGGCGTAAGGGGGGGGGCGCTTCGAGAAGTGCCAACTTGGCGCTTGTTAGGGTCTCAAGATCAACGACAACTCACACGCACAGCAGCCTAGTCAACAAATACTCGCTGTTGTCTTAGCTTCCTTCTCTTTGTTGGTAACCCGACCTCACCAAATTTATATTCATATTTTTTTATGTACCACCACAAAGTCTTTAAAATTTTCGTACGGGGGGGGGGGATTGATAGAAAATCGCCCTTGGTACCAACCCACGCTACGCCACCACTACCTCGTAAGTTTGCCTCGTCAGACTGCGCCCTGGGCACATGCCGCTGAATAGTTTTAATTTAGGTTCCTTATGAAAATTATAGAAAGCTCCATGAGTGAATCATGTGGAGTCATGGAAGACACCTATAACTTTTTGGTGCAGTGCCGTAGCGCGTTAATGTGAGAAAAATTGATCGCGGAATGTAATATTAATGTCCTTGATTGATGTGGGCACATCTCCGAGTGTGTTGGCGGAACAAACTTCTGTTGCCGCTGTTACTCTTTTTAAGTCCACGTATAAGATACTGTAACTAAGATCTCCTAAGGGACTGACTTAGTGATTGTTAGACAATTCAATTTGTATTAAAAAAAACCTATTCACTTCACACACCAAAAAACGATGAAGAGTAGTGAAAGTTAATACTGGCTCAGAACTGCTCCTATGCAAGTTCCTACAATTCGGATGATTTGAATTGCTTACAAATGTTACAATGCAAACATCGAATTATTCACATTTATAATAAACGAGCGTCTGCCCGCGGCTTCGTACTCGCTTATTCCAAATAAAAAGTAGCAATGTTAATCTGGGTGTAGAACTACATTTATGCAAAGTTTCAACCCGATTCGTTCAGCATTTTTTACGTGAGGTATTAGTATTAGTGTGAAGTGTGTTATATAATAGATTAAGCGTAACTGCGTTAATCAATCTATTGAAATATTTTACTGACAAAGCATAAAGCTTATGTTTGCATATTTTTAATCGTTAAATTTTTCCAAGGCCCTTCAAATCCGACGATGTTCCCGTGAAGAAGTTAAAAACTGAGCCCAAAGACGAAGCTGAACTAAAGGAAGAAAAAGACAAGGAGAAGAAAATCGAGAAACAAAACAAATTGTTCCACAAACATAGAAAAGCGCTGGGCGACCTTAAGAAGCAGGACTTTGAACAACTCTTGGAGGAAAACTCGCAGGAAGTACCTGTCGGCCGGGATGAGGTGAGATATATTCAAAAGCTGGTCTTATATAGTTAAGTCCTGAAATTAATTTCAAGGTTGCACATAATTTAGCATAAGGTATGGGGCGGGTTTTTAACAAGCAACCTACCTCCTCCAAATTTTTATGATCCGGCTGTGAGTTGTCGTTGTCAGCAACCCCTCAGAGCTTTATATACCCGGGGCGGACCATTATTCCAGAACACATTGTGTTCTGTTGGGGAATAACATACTCCCACTGCTGAAATCTACGCTTCCCCCTTTTAAAATTTTTAAAGTGTTTTTCCTACTCACATATTGCATGTAACAAATAATTGCATGTCCATAAAGGGCAAATTACATTGATACGAATTTTGTATGTACCATCTTTGTCACATGTAATTGCAATAAATATACTTTTACTTTTTACCCCGAACAAGGGAGGTTTGGCATACCACGCTTGGCAGGCAGATTGGTGATTGCAGTGTTGATTGGTAGGAAGTTGCTGGTCTTCCTCTGGTAGGTTCTCTGAGTCGACTCTTACGACATCCACGGGTTGGCGGGGTCGATTTCTACGCCGCCACATGGTGGATCGACATCGCCTTTTTGCCGGACATAGGAAGCTTAAAATTTCGAAGTCGTAATTTCACACACTTGAATATGCGATTCGATAGCTTTTTAAAATCTAAGCAATAAATATTCTATTGCACTTTAGGCCAAGACTTATATGTTCAGGAGTAAATTGCATAAAACTGATTTCATTGTATGGGAAGCAACATACAAACAGAAATAGTGGGCGTGTTTCGTCCTGTTTCGTTCTAGGGTCTATTATAGCATAATTTTTTTACATATAAAAATTAAAAAAAAAATGGTTTTTGAAGAAAAGTTGCGGCACTGCACCTACCAAAAAACATGCTATAAAATCTTCCAATGCCATTTACTTCTTAACAATAAGTGCGATCCTTAATAGCAACGAAATAATATATGCTTAGTTTTGATAACGCTATCGAATTGCGAAATAAAATTAGGCTATTTTTTTCTGTGTAACAAAGAATCGGTTAAAAGCGCAAGATGCTTATTTGTAGGAAAGTTGCGGCATAGTGCCAAAATTTTTGCTTAACTCTTGGCCTAAAGTGCAATAGAATATTTATTGCTTAGATTTTAAAAAGCTATGGAATGGCTTATTCAAATTTATGAAATTACGACGTTGAAAATTTAGGCCTGCTATGTCCGGCCTGTTCTATACGTTCGATCGACTGTGCGGCACCGCCAGGGCCAAGCAATATAATTAGCTACACATTTCCTCAGCTCTCCATGGAGTTCGAGACTAACCTCATTATTCTTTGTATGGCATTTTCAATATCTCAATGTTCATAAACTCTGGTGGACTGTATTGGGTATTTTGCAGTGTCTGGATCGCTTAGCAGACATCATGGCATTCGGAGCTCTAGAGCCCTGCCCTGAGTGCAAACAGGGGCAACTCGTGCTCGACACATTTGGCTACAAGTGTACAGGTATGCACATTTTGAATTGGGAACAATTATTTACCCTCAACACTATGATCGAGCTTAGAGTTAGCTGCAAATTACGTCAATAAATAAAAAAAAAGTAACAGTCGAGATCTCAACGAGTTCTTTAAATTGTGTTTAAAAAAGAACAACAAAAAGTTATTTTTTTAATTTTAAGTCTAGTCCTGCGGCGTTGTTTATCTTTTTTGCAGATAATTAAAAAATCGAGTACAGCTTCGTGTACCTGTGTATTTCACTTGAAAGGTTACTTCATAGAGAGTAGAAACAGTTATTTTTTTCACTCATTTTTATATAATTTCGCAAGATTGTCTGGAAAACATCACTTAAGCGACTTTTTATTTTCTTCACTAATATATTCGTTTTTTATTTTATCATACGAAGAAAAATCAATCATTAATTATTTCAGGCAATATAAGCGAATGGACAAAATGCTCATACGTAACGCAAGAGCCAAAGAGAAAGCCGATGATTATTCCCGCTTCCTACAAAAAGGTGGACCCCTTCACAAGGTTCCGACCGAAAACTGACGTCAGGGGTGTTCATAGCCGCGCCAAGACCTGTCATGGTGATTGTCAAGGATGAAAAGAAGTAAGGTTCCTACTAGATTTCAGCTTGCGGCTTCGCACGCATTTAACCAGAATTATATTTAGCCAATCGCGTTAAGAGAATGAGGTAATAGAGTGTACCTGTGTCTGCGCACACACCTTTACACTATAATAAGACCTGCGCACGTGACAAATCCTCGTTGAGACTGGCCGCCATGGCCTAAAGTCTAGAAGGACCATAATGCCATAGCCCATAATGTTATTCCGAATCTAGAACTATACGCAAATTCAACATAGAATCTTTCAATAATTTTGGCGCTGTCTTGGCCTAATCATCTTTACATTTCTCAAACTTCCGAATTTATAATACTCGTATTAGGATTTACGAAGTACATAGTCTTAAAATCTTTTGCCGTATCACCATTTAATGTGCTTTAAGATAATGATATTAATTACACACATTAAATGGCGGTACGGGAAAAGCTTCTTAAGCTTAAATAGCAATGATATAAATTTCAGAATAGATACATGAATTCGTTTACCCATTTCATTACAAAAGAACAAACTTACCGAAGTCTTAATAAAAATTTTCCTCAGACAAATATCGATATAGTAGTAACAGTGTTTTTATAAGTACATAACCTACATCCCAGTGAATATACAAACCATCTCAACTCTTGACAGGGAACCCAAAAACATACCAATACCACCGCTGAAAAACCTGCAATTCTACATATACGGCAAGCTAAAGGATAAGGAAGAGACCAAGAAGCGCATCCTCAAGCTAGGCGGGCTGGTGGTCAGCAAACTGACTGACACCACGGTCGCTGTGGTCTCCACCAAGAAAGATGTGGAGCGGATGAGCGATAAGATGGGAGAGATCCAGGAAAAGGATATTATGGTGAGTAGTCTCTGATTAGTTTTTTTTATTCATTACTAGCTGTGCCTGTGGCTTGGCCCGTGTAGAATTCACTTTATTAGGGTTCCATACTCGAAGGGTGAAACGGAGCCCTATTACTAAACCTCCACTGTCTGTCAGCAGGCTGTATCTCATGAACCGTAAAAGGTAGACAGTTCAAATTTTCACAGAGTGTGTCTTGCCGTTATAACAACAAATAATAAAAATAAAATCAATTAAATTAAGGGACCCAATGTCCATACAACGTTGCATACCGATCACCGAAGTTAGCAACGTCGGGGGGGTTCAGTAGGTACTTGTGGATGGGTAATCGTGTCATGTAGGGACCCAATGTCCATACAACGTTGCATACCGATCACCGAAGTTAAGCAACGTCGGGGGGGTTCAGTAGGTACTTGTGGATGGGTAATCGTGTCATGTAGGGACCCAATGTCCATACAACGTTGCATACCGATCACCGAAGTTAAGCAACGTCGGGGGGGTTCAGTAGGTACTTGTGGATGGGTAATCGTGTCATGTAGGGACCCAATGTTCATACAACGTTGCATACCGATCACCGAAGTTAAGCAACGTCGGGGGGGTTTAGTAGGTACTTGTGGATGGGTAATCGTGTCATGTAGGGACCCAATGTCCATACAACGTTGCATACCGATCACCGAAGTTAAGCAACGTCGGGGGGGTTCAGTAGGTACTTGTGGATGGGTAATCGTGTCATGTAGGGACCCAATGTCCATACAACGTTGCATACCGATCACCGAAGTTAAGCAACGTCGGGGGGGTTCAGTAGGTACTTGTGGATGGGTAATCGTGTCATGTAGGGACCCAATGTCCATACAACGTTGCATACCGATCACCGAAGTTAAGCAACGTCGGGGGGGTTCAGTAGGTACTTGTGGATGGGTAATCGTGTCATGTAGGGACCCAATGTCCATACAACGTTGCATACCGATTACCGAAGTTAAGCAACGTCGGGGGGGTTCAGTAGGTACTTGTGGATGGGTAATCGTGTCATGTAGGGACCCAATGTCCATACAACGTTGCATACCGATCACCGAAGTTAAGCAACGTCGGGGGGGTTCAGTAGGTACTTGTGGATGGGTAATCGTGTCATGTAGGGACCCAATGTCCATACAACGTTGCATACCGATCACCGAAGTTAAGCAACGTCGGGGGGGTTCAGTAGGTACTTGTGGATGGGTAATCGTGTCATGTTGGCTTTTTTTTTTTCAATCCGTCAAAAATTCTGATTTTCAGGTTTTTTTCTTGTTTATGAATAAATTATTTATATGGATAATAAATCATAATAATTTTCTTGTTTATTCTCTCTTCAGTTCTGTACGATGGTACGGACGGAACCCAAACGTGTCGACTCACTCTTGGCCGTTTTATTTGTTTAAATATTTTTGCTCAGGACCCTAATTATTTTTGCAAAATAGTATGTTACTTCTTAACATCAGCTTTTGCCCGTGAAATTTCCGCCAAAATCGGTTTAGTCGTTTCGAAGATTACCTCAAACAAAAAGACAGATAAATTATTGGTGTGATTTGATGTACCTAATGTACTGTAAATAAACCTAAATCTTGTGTTTCAGGTTATAGAGGAATCATTCTTAGATAAGATTGATGCTAAGACGGGCACGATCGCGAACTCTCTGGACCTTATCAAGGAGTGCAACATCGCAGAATGGGGCGCTGATGTAAGTTTCACTAGTACCACGATGTTAAGAGTGAGGAACAGTAACAAAATTCTCTTTTTAACCGACTTCAATATTTAATAGTTATTATTAATTATTCAATATTTAATAGTTATATCTAAAAAAATAAAAAAAAAATAAAGACTTCGAAAAAGGTGGAGGTTTTATGTTCGGGTGTAAACTTTTTTTTTCTCTGTCAATTATGGAGCGATTTAGATGATTTTTTGCAATTGTATAGAGGATCATACCGCGATGGTCCCATAAAAATTGATTCCCGAGGGGAGTATTTGTCCCGCAAAACTAAAAAAATAGTTTCAAGTCAAGGGAACGGGCTTCGAAGTCGGTTTTTAGTTTTTTCTAATAAAATTATGTAATGAGTTAAGGCCACGGCCGCACTGTGAGCGCTTAGGTAGGTGGCTAGGTTGGCGGAATGGCGAATATTGCCCTCTTAATGTAAAAGAAAGATTTATTATTTTGCAAAAAGTTACATAAATCACAGTCTCCAACACCACAGCTTAAAAACAGGGTCTCTCAGGGTATTTCAGGTGACTTGATTTTTTGTATTTCGGTTTTATTTATTTTTTGTTGTTACAACGCGTTTTAGCCAGCATCAAAACTACCCCAAGACGTGCTCGATGGCAAGTCGATCCCGAAATCTGGCAGCATGTACGTCTCTGCATCCTCCAAATCCTCTGTCAAGTTGAAAATAAAAGGTAGGAAACACACCATTTTAATCTTCATCATCATCAGCCTATAGCAGTCCACTGCTGGACATAGGCCTCCCCTAATGAGCGCCATAGCGCCCTGTCTTCAGCTTGCCGCATCCAGCATCTGCCTGCAGTCTTTCACAGGTCGTCATCCCACCTGGCCGGAGGGCGTCCTACACTACGTTTGCCAAGTCGCGGTCTCCACTCAAGAACACATTTAGCCCAGCGGTTGTCGGTCCTGAATTTTAAGCTTAGACAACATTATTGCTAGCGTAAGGAAAGATCTGGGCTCTTCGTCTATATGAAAAAAATAATGACGATTCTGCAGGATAAATCCGAATGAATCAATGGATGCATCTAGCGCACGACCAACAGTGGTGGAAAACAGAAACTTTGGGAAAAATGAGCTAAAGACGTTTTTTTTTTTAAGCTGGACTATTGACACAGCCTCTTCTAGCCCCAAGCTAAGCAGAGCATGTGTTATGGGTACTAGATAACTGATATTCATAATACATTATACTACATAGATAGTTTTTTTAAATTATGCATAGAAAATACCCAACACACCCTGAACAAATATCTGCAGATATCGTACAAACATTTGTCCAGACGCGGGAATCGAACCTACGTCGCAGGCGGACCTTCGTCCGCTGCGCCACGTCGTCGTGTTACCTCGAAGCATCAAAACAACTAAAGCGATTTTGATAAATAAGGTATCAAAATACTCGCCTGCTGTTATACATGGTTCTCAGCTACATTTAAGGCTTTTGCCCCCACATTTATGAAAAAACTAGCGATCCGCCCCGACTTTGCACGTTTGCAATTTAGAAAATCCAAAAGATATACCCGTACGAAACCGGGGCGCGTCGCTAGTATAGCCTATGACACTCCCGAGTAAAGTAGCTTCCTAACGGTGAAATAATTTTTCAAATCGGTCCAGTAGTTTCGGAGCCTATTCCGGCTAAACAAACAACAATCAAATATTTCCTCTTTATAATATTAGATAATGATAAAGCGGGGACCGAGTCGGGTTTTTTATAATCACTCTAATATTATAAATAAATAAATAAATAAATAATGCTGGACAATTCACACAGCATCATCTAGCCCGAAGCTAAGCAGAGCTTGTGTTATGGGTACTAGATGACTGATACACATAATACAATGTATTACATAGATAGATATGTTTTAATATACATAGTAAACACCCAGACCTCCGGAACAAATTTCTGTGGAGCGCACAAATATTTGTTCCGGGCGGGAATCGAACCCGCAACCTTTCGCGTCGCAGGCAGACCTTCGCCCGCTGCGCCACATCGGTCGTCAAACGTATAAATGCGAAAAGGATGGATGTTGGGATGTTTGTTACCTCTTCACGCCAAAACTACTGAACGTTAAGAGCTGGAATCGGCTTGTAATTGCATAGATGTTGGTCTAGACCTGGAATAAAACATAGGCTACTTTTTATTCCATAAATGAGTTCCCATGGGATAGAAATAACTATTAAACGTTTCCATAGGAACAAAGCGTGCGACGCCGCGGTCAGAAACTAGTTTTCAATAAATAACTTGCTACGTACTCACAGGAGGAACCGCGGTAGACCCCGACTCCGGTCTAGAAGATGTAGCTCACGTGTACGTGGATGACGAGGGAGCAAAGTACACGGTGGTCCTCTGCCAGACCGACGTGGTGGCGCAGAAGAACTCCTACTACAAGCTGCAGGTCTTGGAGACCGATAATAAGAAGAAGTAAGAGAAAATCAATAACACTATATTTCTAATAATAAAAAAATAAGCTTCGGTCAACAATACAACCGAGATACAAGGTCACATACATAATCATAGCTAAAAACTGTCCGCGTGAATATATACATACACAGCTACATTTGTTTACTAACGAAGCGAGACAAACATTTTAAAACAGTTAAAGTTCAACCTAATTCCAACCGTGGCACCTTCTAATAAAGTCACAAATCTTCAAAATATGATCGCATACTTACGATCATTCGTCACAAATAGCGAGCAAAGCAATAAATTACTCATGTCACTTAGAAATGAAAATACGTAAGTTAAATAACAACTAGTGTGAAATCAACATTTTGAGGCAACAAATAAAGTATATTTTGCCTTGCGAGCTTCATGGTTTTGTTTCGTTTTGTCAAGTTTGCGCGTGTATTGGCGAAGTAACATTTACCTAATCTGTGGTATTGGCCAATCTTTGTAGCGGTAGTATAATTGTTTTTAAATCGGTGATTTTATTCAAATTTTTATAATTTTGAATAAAATCTTTTTTGAGCATTATTTTTGCAACTTTTGAATACACATTGCGGCATTGTGACACGTGTTTACGCTGGCTGTGTTTCTATCGATCTGAACAAAATAAGAGCTCACTTCTCAAGTGCGCTCTTATTTGTCGAGACGGATTTTTTTCGCCGACCCGACATCTTGGTTGTATTGGTGATCGAAGAAAATAAGTTACAGCAAGTTGAAGGAAGAAGAAGGTTTAACTAAGAAGTAATCTTAAAACAATCACGATGATCATGTACGAAAGAGCGTATGGGTAGCGTAGACCTATCGGGCGTCCGAGTTACCGTTAAGCAACGAAGTCGAAATTCCTGTAAGTATTTCGACTTCGTTGCTTAACGGTAATGGACAGGTGGCCAAGAGCCTGCCCTACGCCACTAAAGTATATACAAAAATTTGATTAAATTTAGAGACAGGAGGTGTTGCGTCATCAAATCATATAATCGTTGCAAATGGACATTTCTGAATACTGTTCGCGGACAGGTGTTGTATGTGAGTTGGGTTTAACAATAGGGACCATTCAAGTATTACATAAGCACCAAAGGGTCTTTGCTGTGCTTATTTTGATGACACGGGGGGTTTGGACGGTGATGGCGTCAGTTCTGTTCGGTACCATTGGATTTGACGTGCTTTGACGAGCAATGTTTACGTAAGCAAGAGCTTTGCTTACTTTTGCTGAAAATGGGGGTGGGGGTTCAAATTAATTCAAATTCTGCTTACGTAATGACCGTTCCTTACACTGGCAATAAAACGTCCTAAAGATGACTTGCGCAAGCTGTCTTTTAGTGATTGGACTCACCAGAATAATTATAATATACATAATTACTTATTAATAGCCATCTATTAAAGCCACCACACACAGAAGCCGGAGGCGGAACGGTGGCGGACGGTAGCCGAGCCAGGCGTGGCGTGCGCGGCGCTGATGTCTTCACATTGCAGGCGTGCGAGAGCGGTTGCATCGCGGAGGCGTATGAGAGCCATAGTATTTCCTTTTTTAAAGCATTTTTATAATCTTTTACACGGCAATCGTATAAACAACGATGTGGTTGGACTAGCACTATCAAGTTTTCGGTTTAGTCCATTTTTTTGCGCCTTATTCGGGTCCTAAGCTAACATTTTTGTAAATAAATACAACTCGTAACTCCGCTTGTAGCACGCCTTCGCACCGCGACGCGTGGCGTACGCTCTCTGTGTAGTCGCTCCTTATATTAGCTGAATCACGCCAGCTGAGACAGCTCACACGCCTCGCCCCGCATCGCCACCGCGTCGCACACGCCGAGTGTTTGTGTCGCCGAGCCGGCCCGCCACGGCCGTGCACCGCTAAGCCGCCGCCGGCGGTGTGTGTGTAGTATTTCATATAAATTCGTATGATACAACTCGCACGCCTTCGCCTCCGGCCCGGCCACGGCTTCTGTGTGTGGCGGCTTTTATACATAATTTGTAATATTTAGAAATGTATATTTTCTAATATGACAAATTATGTATAATTTATTCAAAGAACCCCTAAAATAAATAAAAGAGTAGGATTCTAATTTGTATCTATTCTTTAACAGGTATTACCTATTCCGTTCGTGGGGCAGAATCGGTACGAAAATAGGAGGAACCAAGCTGGAGGACTGTAAATCAGAAGAGGACGCCATGTACCGCTTTGAGAATCTTTACATGGAGAAAACTGAGAACCCCTGGCAGTGCCGTGATATATTCGAAAAGGTATTCAACTAAACTTTGTAATAAAATTGTATAAGACACGGTGCAAAGAATAAGGGTGAAGTCGTAGTATTACACTAATATTATAAATGCGCATGTTTGGATGGATGGATGTATGTTTCTTACTTCTTCACGCCAAAACCACTGTACTGATCGGGCTGAAATTTTGCATAGATCGAGATCTGGAATAACTATAGGGAAATAACACATAGGCTACTACTTAAGTCCCATAAATCAGTTCCCATGAGTTAGTAAATACATAATAACCTTAAAACGTTTTCAAATAAAAACGCGTGCGAAGCCGCGGGCAAAAACAAGATTATAATGTTAGTGTGATACATTACCCACTCATGAACGTTTCCTTCCAGGTCCCAGGACGCTACTACCCTCTAGACGTGGATTACGGCGACGAGACGGACTCCAAAGCGCTCCTGCAAGTCGACAAGAGCTGCAACCTACCCATGCCGGTGCAGAAACTAATCACAACTATATTCGATATCAACACTATGAAGAAAACACTGCTCGAGTTCGAGGTTAGTCTGAGTGAATGTATCACGGCGAAGGTCCGCCTGCGACACAGGAGGTTGCGGGTTCGATTCCCGTCTCGGGACAAGTGTCTGCAGATAGATCGTTCTGGGTGCTTTCTATGTATAATAAAAAATATCTATCTATGTAATATAATCTATTAAGTATATCAGTTTGGGGCTAGATGATGATGTATGGATCGTCGACCATTATTTATTTATTTATATTATAAAACAGAGTCTCCCGCCGCGACTGTCTGTCTGAACTCGATAAACTCAAAAACCACCAACGAACGGAGTGATTCATGAGGAATGTTTTGGTGTTTCATAAAGGTTTATGTAAATTGGCTAAAATATGACGATTATTGTTGAATATGTAGGAATAAATCATGCAAATCTGGGAGCTTTGCTGGTGCACACCAGGGCCCCGATTACCGGAACTTTTCACTTTGGATAAACACTCAGACGTTAACATATCAAAATCTTAGAACGTCTGATCAGACGCATCTAACTTGAGTTTTAGCGATTGACAACTATAAGTGAAAAGCACCTCTAGAGGTACCTACTTTGTCTAAATCGTTTTTTGAATGGCTCACACGTTGCATCTAACATTTCAAAGCAAAAATTAGAGGTTTTAGACGCTGTCAATTCATTTTGAAATTTATGGTAATACGAATAACGTTTCAGCGCACCGTCTCAGACGGTAACGTATGAGCATTTAGCCTTAAATGAAAAGTTACCGTAATTGAGGCGCAGCAAAGCTCCCAGGCGCGTAAACCATGGAGTTAGGTGGAACATTGTTTTCATGTAACTATTTGTTAAGCGAATTATGGATTATTCCACTTATAAAGATCTATTTGTCGACCGATGTGGCGCAGCGGGCGAAGGTCTGCCTGCGACGCGGAAGGTTGCGGGTTTGATTCCCGCCCGGAAAAAAACATTTGTGCGTTCCACAGAAATTTGTTCCGGAGGTCTGGGTACTAAAACTATGTATAATAAAAAATATCTATGTTATACATTGTATTATGTGTGGCAGCCATCTAGTACCCATAACACAAGCTCTGCTTATCTTAGGGCTAGATGATGCTGTGTGGATTGTCCGGCATTATTTATTTATTGTAACTTAAAGGCACAAACGTCGTTTGTCCATGTTCTAAACATTGCTCTATTTTCGATTGAAAACTTAAATGTCCGTCCCTCGGATACCCTATCTCCATGCCAAATATCAATAAGATCCGTTCAGCAGTTTAGGCGTAAAACGTAACGTACAGGCAGACAGACAGAGGTACTTTCGAATTTATAATATTAGTATGAATAACAATTGTCATACCTAGCTATATTAACTTATTTTCCGCAGCTGGATACAGAAAAAATGCCGCTAGGAAAGCTATCAAAGAAACAGATCAAGAATGGATACAAGGTTCTCACAGAAATCCTGAAGCATATGGAAAAGGGGGCCGCCAGCCAGAGCAAGATTATAGATGCTACCAACCGGTAATTATTATTTTTTGGACCTGGGCTTAACTTAGTCTGGCTCTAATTAACACTACATCGCGTAAAAGAATACCTACTCCCGATAAACTTTACAAGCTTCTTCTCACAGCTTTGCTGACCGTGAGCAAAGCCGAAAAACATAGCCTATCTCACTCAGGGGTAATGAAGCTTTCTATTTGCAAAGGATTTTCAAAATTGAACCAGACGTTCCAGACCCCTTCTCACTAATAAACTTTATCTCTATTGACCGAGCGAGCGAAGCGTCTGTGCTTCAAGTCTGACGAAATTTGCTTTCCTCTGTCAGTTTCTTGGTACTCCTCTACAGGTCGTATTTTACGACCGACGAAATACAGGTTTTGCGACTTTAGTGTTGTTTTTTCGTCGAATATTTTTAATTGGTGTGGACTCCTCCAAAAAGGGGGGCTGAATATCTCGCCTTACGAGATCCGATTTCGATGGTTCTTTTTTATTTGAAAGGTTAAAACTTTAAATTGAAAAACTTTAAAACTTGAAAAACTTTAAATTGATCCCATAAAAATATGGTGAAGATCTGATGTGCAGAATAGCTCCTCAAAATGCAGTAAATTGCCCACTTTTCGATTTCTACCATCGAAAACTTAGGTAGGAATTAATAGAACGCCTGGGTTATAATTGTTAGTTTTACAATAAGGATGACGCTACAGTGCACAGCGAGATCGCGCTGTCGTCGCTCGCCAAATGGTCAAGTCCCGTCGAACATTTTGTGTTACCGAGTTTTTGTAGGTGTAAAGAAAGTTGCTTTAAAAGTAATGTCTCAATGTCTGACCCAAATATCGGCGCTGACTATTTTAGGTTATTATTACGTTAAACAAATAAAATTTTTAATTTCATAGTTTAGGAAGAGATGCGACGTTGGACTTTTTGGCCACCAAACTCTATTTTTGCATCTCTTCCTAAGCTTTACAAAAGAAAACTATTAAAGAGGCATTAAAAAAAAAGCTCATGGTAGGTATAGCAAACTGCCCGCCCGAACGACTTTTGAAAATTTCATTTGTTTAACGTAATAATAAGATAAAGTTGGTGGCGGCACTAGTGTGAGTCGGCTGATGATAGCGCCTTATTGGATAGTAGTTGGCTAACTAACTTTAGTGGAATATTAATTGTTGTAAAACAGTTTGTGCTGTTTGCAGAAATACTGGTAATATTAGTTAGTGTAGATTAAAATAGTGTATCCTTTTCAAATAGTATATTGTTTTCAAATAGTGTTTCCTTTTCATAGATTCTTCACATTGATACCTCACGACTTCGGGACACAAAACGCTCCATTGCTGGACAATGTTGAGGTGGTTAAAAAGAAGGCTGAAATGTTGGACAACCTATTGGAAATCGAGATCGCATACAGCTTGCTGAAGACAGGTCGGCTATTTCATTTATTGCTTTATTATTTTCTTTGTTAGGTCATTAATACAAAGCAACTGTCTTAGATGAAAGTACTTAAATTATTCGGGTATTCTCTTAGTAAATAAATAGTGGTTCAATCAAGAGAACTGAAAACTGTTGTGTTGTAAAAACATATGGACACACAGACAGACAGTGGTGGTAAAAAGGTGTTTTTACTACGTTTTTAGGGTTCTTTACCCGTAGGGTGAAAACGGGAACCTGTTACTGAGCCTCCTATGTATGTCTGTGTGTCCGTCTGTCAGCAAGTGTCATGAACCTTAAAAGGTAGATAGTTGAAATTTTCACAGAATTGTTTCCCTTGCCGCTATACGACAAATAATAAAAATAAATTTAATAGTTAAGGGTGGCAACGTCCCTACCACGTTGAGTACCGATCACCGAAGTTAATGCCGGGTCATGTTGGTTTTTTTTCTATTTTTTTTTATTCTAAAAAAAAGAATCGTTTTGTAGGGTTTATTTTGCGAAAAAGTTTTGTACGATGGTCCAGAACCCTTGGTGTGCGAGTCGTCTCGTACTTTTAGTTTTATTTTACCCGATGTCTATCTGTAATCAAATCTTGTAAGATAAATTTGAACCACTTTCCGGTCCGATTGAGCTGAAATTCGTCATTCAATACTGACAATGCAAAATTACGATGACTGGAGCTGATCTGATGATGGGGCCGGTAGGTGGCCATGGGAACTCTGTAACAAAACTACGCAACCCTGTCGAGTTTGGGTTCGTTTAATTCATCTTGAGAAGTACTCTGTTACTAACGTATATCCAGGGTCTGATGATGGAGCCAAAAAGTGGTTAAAGATTTTTTTTTTAATTAAAGGAATTAGAATAATTATAGCTTAATTTAAAAAATTGTTACTAAATCTTGTGTTGCTCACATCAAGACAGTTTCGATGATTTTAGAAAATTCGTAATCTTTCAGATGAGGACGATTCGACTAGCCCAATAGAATCTCACTACAAGAAGCTGAAGACCGAGATAGCACCTCTGGACAAGGAATCAGAGGAGTTCAAAATGTTGGCCGAATACACTAAGAACACTCACGCCGCCACTCACTCCAGTTACACGCTCGAGATTCAAGAGGTTGGTAGAATTTATATAATCATGCGCCTTTATCTAACCGTGCAAAAAAAGGGCAATATTCTCTACGCTAATGATTTAGGATTGTATACCTCTAAATGTTTTAATTCTAAAGATTGAATATAGAATACATTGATTTTATTTAAATAATAAAAAGAAAATGATTTGTAGTACGTTCCTCTAGCAAGCAACCGTCACTCGCGGTTATTTTTGGGAGCACCTACAGTTTTCATACCCACTCGGCTCGTTGATTTCTCGGTCTGCCACAGCGCCTCACGCTGTTGGGGCTCTACTAGTTGGCTGTCTTGGCCCAGAGGCATTCATGCAATTCGGCAACTCATACTTTTGTTACTTTTACTCTTCCAGGAAAGAAGGCCAAGACAGCCAACCAGTAGGTTGGCTGTCTTGGCCCACAGATCTTCAGCAAATCGGTAACCTATATTTTACTTAATGGAAAAACGTGACTCAGGATCGCTCTTTGTAGCGTCTGTAGGGGAAGGCCTATGTTCTGCAGTGGATGTTTATAGGCCGTGTTAAGCCTAACAAGGTTGTTAGGCTTAACACGGCCTACAATCTTGTGAATTATAATACACAACTGATTATGACTTTACTTTAATATGACAATGTTTCAAACTTTCCACCGTCATTTCCAATATAATAATATTGGAAATGACGGTGGAAAGTTTGAAATTACCTTTATGTCCATAGGTGTTCAAAGTGGTCCGCGACGGTGAAGACAAGCGGTACAAGCCGTTCCGGAAGCTGCACAATAGGAGGCTGCTGTGGCACGGTTCGCGTGTCACCAACTTTGCGGGAATACTCTCTCAAGGTAAATAACTTTCTGATCAAGCTCTGCTTACTTTGGGGTCAGAGGGTGCTGTGTAGAAATGATCGTCATTAATTCATTTATTTATTTTATTTAGAACCTAACTTTCTAACATCTTAACATCTTCTAAGTCTTATTTGCTTACTATCAATACATAAGCTGCATTGGCCAGGTTAAAAAATTAGAACAATATAAGTTTAAGGAAGCTATCGAAGAGACTTAGTTCTGCAGCGTATGCAGTCAAAAAAATCCGTCATCTTACGGACGTGGATACTTCTAGACTCGTTTATTTCAGCTACTTCCATAGTATTATGTCTTATGGTATACTGCTGTGGGGGAATGCTGCAGATATTAACACCGTATTTGTGCTGCAGAAGAGGGCTGTTCGTGCAATCTATAATATGGGTCCCAGAGAATCCCTATGTGATAAATTCAAAGAAATAAACATAATGACAGTTCCATGTCAATATATTTATGAAAACTTGTTGTACACTCATAGAAATATCAATGGTTCCCTAAAAATAGCGATATACATAATTTAAATACTAGAAATAAGAATAAACTCGCTGTGCCCACAACTAGGCTACACAAGATCAATGTATCTTTTAAAGGGCAATGTATACGCTTCTACAACAAAACTCCCAAGTGAGTTGCAAAAATTATCAGTAAATAAATTCAAACAAATTGTCAAAACCTTTCTATGTAAAAAAGCTTACTACAAAATATCAGATTATCTAGACGATAAAAAAGCTTGGGACGGGTTTTGCTCCAACTCGAAAATAACAACTAACAGGCTAAAGGTTTCTTCGTCGCTTCTTTACTTTAGTCTACATATCGAAGCGACGGAAATCAAAAATGTCACTTTATTTCCATGTCTATTTCAATTTTAAGAATTTGACCATTTCTGAGTGTACAGTTATTGTATTTATGGAAATAAAGATTTTTTGACTTTGATGAAATAAATGACTTTAATGACTATTACAATGAATTGCAAAACAAATGTTTTTGAGCTATTATCGAAAACGCATCATGACAAATTAGTGTAACTATAATCCACTATCTAATAAACTCTGTTTGACAAGGCTAATTAACTGTATTTTCCTAATTCCTCAGGTCTTCGCATCGCGCCGCCCGAAGCACCAGTCACAGGCTACATGTTCGGCAAAGGCATCTACTTCGCCGACATGGTGTCCAAGTCAGCCAACTACTGCTGTACCAACAAGTCCAATCCCACCGGCCTCTTGCTGCTGTGTGAAGTCGCACTAGGGAATATGTAAGTACGGTTTGAGCCCTAGACGCAAACAGAGAGCTACAGGTTCATTAATGTCATCTTCGCTCTTCGTCGAAATGGTGTTAAAGTCGGCCAGCTATTGCTGCACCAACAAGTTTAACCGGACTGGTCTCTTGCTGCTGTGTGAAGTTGCGTTAGGAAATATGTTAGTACTACGGCTTGAGGCCTCACGACAATCAAAATCAAAGACATCTACTTCGCCGACATGGTGTCAAAGACGGTCAACATTTTTAGTTCTATCAATTTAGTTCTGGCGACATTTGAATTGACATCACTGGTAAACTATTTAGAAAAAAAGTATTGTTATTGAGGTTTGTAAAATTAGTTTGTTACTTTTACTCTTCCAGGAAAGAATGCCATGGCGCTGAGAACGTGAAACTACCGTCGGACAAGCACTCCGCGTGGGGCGTAGGCAGGACAGAACCGGACCCGGCCGGGAACCGAACCCTCGAGTGCGGGACCGTCGTGCCCATGGGCAAGCCTTATGAGACCAAGAAGCAGACCTCGCTGCTGTATAACGAGTATCCTTTTACAAATATTTACTCATCCCAGGGTTTTTATTATTATAGTGCCCTCGCACTTGGGGACTCTAGGAATTTAAATAATATCCCAAACATTTACGATATCGGCGGGACTTGAACCCGCGACCTCTCCTCAGTACGGGAATGCTCTAACCAACTGAGCTACGAGATCAAGTACCCGACGAGAAGAAAATCTTTGGGACTACCTACGGACTCTAGCGCCGTTAGCTCCACCTACAGGAGAAACATTGAAGTTTATCGAATCCTGTCCCGCCGAAATCGTACATTTTTTTCATTTAAATTCCTAGAGATTCACTCATCCTCCTCAGCACACATACGTGCACAACTGGACCATGCTTGGCAGACGGATTTGCGATCGCAGTTGAAGTAATATTTACTCATACTTATTTATTTGCTGTAGCGGCTCACTGCACACTTGGATATGTTAATTTACGATATAGGTCACAAAAAGATCTTCTTTTCAATACGTTTTTCTAAAAAATATCAGTAATACATATTAAATTTTTTATGAGGATAGTGTGGCTTTTGCAGTGAATTTGTATCTGAACGGAAGTCTCAGGGAGCTATTGAACTGGTTCTCGGAATTTTGTATCATTGAAAATCGTATTATCCAACTAGATCGAATTATTCTTTAAAGGTATTTTTTGATTACGGGTTCAGTAAGCAAGCAGCTTCGTGTAGGAGTACTATCTGTTTACTAATACGAACTGCTGCTTGCGGCTTCGCACGCGCTATTTCGGATTACAAAGTATTATGAAATAATGATTGTTTTTAAAAAACTAAAAACCGTCTTCAACTGCGTCAATCAACCTTTATACAACAATGAAAGAATGAACAAAATCTATTACCAATCGGCGAAGATATCACCGAAATTGTTTTAGCTAGTCGTGATTCGTCTACAGTATTACATAAGTTTTTTTTTATGTTTTCCAAGAAAAATGCTTATCCCTCGGGAATATTTTTTTGCGGGACCACCGCGGTATTCTCTATACATTAGTGAAAGAAACTTTTTAAACTTTCGCGATTTGTTAACATATTAATGAGTCGCCCCGTGACCACGATCGCTGTAACGCGATGGAAACGTAGGGGAAATAAAAATAAAAACAAGGTACGCGATAAATACTCGATAAATATAATAAATTAGTGAAAGAATCATCAAAATCGGATAACTATTGGCAGAGATATTAATTAACACACATACATAAAAAAAATTAAAACGAAATGTTCACCAATTTGAAAATCCAAGGTAACAAACATGTTCACATCTTTTCAGTTCACATGTTTGCAAACTTTCTCCCAATATTAATAGAGTATCTTGTGATATTATTGTTCTATGAATATTTTCCTTAGCACATTCTCAGATTCATCGTATACGACGTGGCTCAAGTGAATGTGAAGTACCTTCTCCAGATGAAGTTTAATCACAAGTATTAGATATAACCCACGGTCATTTCTTAGTGTGTAAGTTTGTTCTTATAAAAGAACAGGCGTTAAGTGGCATCAAGCATTTTTTGCATTTACAACGTTTTCTTTTATAGTGTGTTAAGTTGCATTTAGGTGGTGTCATAATCATAACAGACAGATATTAGCACAAAATAATATATAATCTGAGTCTGACCAATCGTTGGGTTCACCTCCACGGACGCTTGTACCGCCGACGATAGTCAACATCATGCCAGTAATTTTGTGCGTGTGCAGATGAAAAAGATATTACACACGCCACACACTAACCAACAAATGCGGTTGTATTTAATTTAACCAAAAAGCTCTAGTAATCTCTGCAGTACCCACCATTTTATAAGTGCTATGTGGCCTGAAACTTTTCCAGTTATCTTTTTAATTATCATATGAATGTATAAAGCACCACAACTGATTGTTAATGTTTTAAACGTTGGGTTCACCTCCACGGACGCTTGTACCGCCAACAATAGTCAGTAAATTTTTGCGTGTGCATATGAAAAAGATATTACACACGCCATACACTAACCAACAAATTCAGTTGTATTTTATTTAACCAAAGAGCTCTAGTAATCTCTGCAGTACTCATCATTTTATAAGTGCATGTGGCCTGACACTTTTTTTAAATTATCATATGAATGTATAAAGCACGACAACTGTTTGTTAATGTTTTAATTAACTATTATTTTCTTTTGTTTTTTGTTGTACGTTTAATCGTTAATTAATAATTACAATTGTTTTTTGAAATCTTTTGGTAACTAATCTGCCATAATGTAATTTGAAACAACATCTGATATTTAAATTTATCTGTGATTATTGAATTAAGTACTTACCTACCTATGTATAAGGTGAGTTCACGTTAAGACCTCATAAAGGGCTCATAAAACCGATTGTGTTGTTTACAATGTGGACATGCTAATCATGTTCTTAACCGTTAAGAATTTTCATAATGATTAAATACAACTAAGTACCTTTTTAACATTTTTGTTTCAATATTCAATTTTTTTTTTGGCTACTACTTAGTTATATAGCGCCTTAAACGAATAAGAAACTTCGATTTTTGTTTTCCGAGTAGGCCCCCTCAGGTGTGAGTTCGCCTTTTGCTGGTATAAATAGTCGCAAATCTTTATGAGCTGTCGGACGTACGCGCGAGTCGCCGCGCAGTAGGTTATTTTAAGGTGTCAGAGGGACGCGGAAGTGTGCGGGAGAGGGTAACTTCCGCTCACCTTGCGCGCGCACTTGCTCGCACCCTGCAAACGTAATGCGTTAGAGCTAGAAACACATACGCGTTGCCGTTCGAAAGTACAGTCGACTCGAGGGTAATTTCATATTCTTGTAATCCTGTGCTTTTTCGTTATTGTTGTGCTATTTATTTTGTTTTACCGGGATAATAGAAGCCGATTATTTATTTCAGATCTACAACTACAATCGATGCTGAATTTCAGCTTGATCGGTTCAATAGTATTCGCGTGGAGAGATAACAAACATCTTCACAAACTTTCGCCTTATTAATATTAGTGTAATTGACTATATTATATTATTATTATAGCTATTTAAAACCATTACCTGGGTAGGTATGTAGATCCGTTAACAAATTTTATCTCATATAGATTCTCTACTTCTCTACAGAATCTCTACACGATTACGCACTCAACTGTACCATGCGTAGTTTCGCATTCGAGGCTATGTTCACAGAACTCATAAAGATTTGCGATTACTCTATCGAGATGTGATCGTGACGTCTCATTTTTCCATAGGATTTGGTACAGCGCGTCTATCGTGCGGACATGGAACTACGCACTCGATCGCTTTAACTTACTAACGTGTATTAGCTGGTTGATACGTTTTAGGTTGTTAATTAAGTACTAATTTAATTTTAAGTCAATTAAAACTTATTTACTGTTACGCGCATTAAGACGCTTATAATTTCGTTAATTACTTGAACTTAATACGTGTAAACCAGCCATAAGGATAGGTATGTAATAAACCAACAAGTGCGAGTCGACTCGCACACGAAGGGTTTCGTACCATACTATATATAGGTACTTTCACAAAAGAAGAGAAAATCCTAAGAACAGAATTTATTTGATGAATCGCAAAAAGCGAACACCCAACATGACGGGTTCACCCTTCCAAATACTGATCGCGCCCAACCTTGCTTAATTTTGGTGATCGTTGTTCAACTTGGTGGACGTTGCCCCCTTAATTATTTAATATATTTTATTTTTATTTGTTGGTACTGTAGCAATAGTAAATAAATACACACTCAAACCTTTTACGGTTCAAGAGAGAGTCATAGAGGATACGGCCTTGACAAACGTAGGGCAAAAATAGAGAAAAAAAAATCTTCCTTACAATAATATAATAAATGCGAAAGTTAGGATGGATGTTTGATTTTTCGTTGTTTGTTACCTCTTCACGCCGCCACAACTACTGAAAGGATCGGGCTGAAATTATACATACATATGCACTAGCGGCGTAACAGGGGGGGGCGGTCCGCCCCGGGTACCAAGCTCAGAGGGGTGTCATTGGAAGCTCGAGAGGGGTGCCAAGATCAACGAAACACACGGGAAAACAACGACAACTCACACGCACAGCCTAGTTATAAAAAATTTCGGCGGCTCGCTCCGCTCGCCGTTATATCTTTTGGTAATCCTTACTTTTTTGTTAATCACCATAAAAACTTATAACAATGTTCTAAGATCCTTATCTTAGCTTCCTTGGCTTGTTAAGTATGATTACCATTATACCAAAAAAGGCTACGGCTCACTCCACTCGCCAATATATATTTTGCATTCGTTTCTTTAACAATTTTCTCAGCCGTTGCAACCCCGCCATAATTTTCATTGCTCGCTCCGCTGGTACTACATAATTAAGGTTTTTGTTACTATAGTGCGTAAGCCCTCGCACCTGGGGTAATCTCTAAATTAAATACTATCCCAAAAATTTACTGATTTCCTACCACTCAGTACGGGAATGCGATAACCGCTACGCCACGAGATAACGGCGCTAGAGTCCGTAGGTAGTCCCAAAGATTTTCGACTCGTCAGATAGGTACTTGATTTCGCGGGTTCAAGTCCCGCCAAAATCGTAATTTTTTGGATATTATTTAATTTAATACTATTGTTTTCAACCATGGCCCATGTTCCTGAAGTCAAAAACTTCGAAGAACTACATCGAAAGATGGGTGATTGTCTTGCTAAACAAAAAATATAGGTAATCAAAGATTAAAGTTTCGGCCAAATCTGCTCGTCAAAGACGTGGGACGCGATGCGGGAGCGTCAACAACGCGAAAGTTTTCCCTAAAAAGTTCCCGCGACTCGGTCGCGTAGGTAGATGTGCAAGACTCCGATAAAGCGCACTTGCAGCGTCCGACGCCGCGCGTTGCGTCCCGCTTCCCACACGCAGGTGATCGTCACGGGTTGGCGAGAGATTAAATTTTTTTCGTCGTTTTGAATTTTTTCTGCGTTCTACGAGGAATAAAACTATAGAAAAGTAATTTGCCGCAAATCGTAATACATTTTAAATGAACCCATGATAACTTTGATTCAATTTTATTTTGGGAGCATAATTTGGGAAAATGTAATTTTTATTTCTACTTATTTTCCCAAATGATTCAAAAATATCTACCTACCAGTGAACCGAAGTTAGTTTTTTCATAAGGTAATGGTTTACGATTTGCAGCAAATTACTTTCCCGTTAGTTTAATTCCTTGTAGAAAGCAGAAAAACATAATAAACCACTAAAAAAATTGAATCTCGCGCTAACCCGTGACAATCATCCTTAATTAATAAGGAATGGCCTTTTGCTCAGCCGTGGGATGACCAGAGCAGTGGCGGCGGCGGCGTAGCGTGGGTTGGTTGGTACCCGGTTAAAAAGAGTATTAAAAAAAAATAACAGCCAGCGGACCGAACCCCCGCCCCCGCGCCGTTACGCCGCTATTGGATGGTGATTCTGGTTTCTGTACAAGGTACGTCTAGG
>JAPQVW010000539.1:0-25481 GCA_028535905.1 Quercus berberidifolia | reverse complement strand
CCGGATCAAAATGTAGGTACTGGATGCAGTTGACCTTACATGGAGATGATGTTGTAACGTAGTTGTAGATAGGTTCCACAAGTTTTATGGTACCACACTATTTGTTCTATCACTTAGTTCACTGATAGGTAAGTTAGTTTTATGCCAGTTAAAATGAGCACGGACACACAAGATTCACTGTAAAAGTTAGTTTATTTAATATAGTTAAGTTAAACAAGGTTAAGGTGGCAAATCTTCCCTTGATAGTGTTTCTCGCGTAATAGTAGGTCACGTACTGAAGTTAGTTAGGTATATAAAAATTATAATAATCAAAGTATAATGCAGCGCGTGCAAAATGCCGCGTGCGCAAGTTTGCTGATGTATGGTGAAACCGTACAGACTGAGCTTCACGAGGTTTCTATTATGGAAGAATTCACTACAATTATTCTAAATATTTGTTATTGGAAGCGACATCGTGCGAGTAGTAACTACATCATATTCCCATTATGTCATAATTATGTGTATTGCAAGCCAAAGTCAAGCAGTGAAGTTGGTTTCAGGTAAAGAAAAACATTAGGTAACAAATTAATTAAAAAAAAAACAAATAACAAACAATCTTTTCATGATTTAAACATTACCTACCTACTTTCCTGAGCAGTGAAAACCTATACCCATTTAGCGAGTTCTCATCCCGAGTGACCCCAGTTCCATCCCTATTTTGGTAATAATAGTACCTATTGTTCCGTGTTGGAGTTACTGCACGCACGATGTCACGTCCAATAACAAATATTTTGAAGAATTGTAGTGAATTCTTCCGTAGTAGAAACCTCGTGAAGCTGAATCTCTTAATAATTGTTTTAAAAAACTAAAAACCACTTCCTCTACAGTATTAAGTTGTTTTTTAAGTTTTCCGGGATAAACACTAATCCCTTGGGAATTAAATATTTTTTTTCTATACATTAGTGAAAAAAGCATCAGAATCGGACAACTATTGGCGAAGATATAAATTAACATACACACATCCGCCCCCAATTGAGAACCTCCTCCTTTTTTGAAGTCGGTTAAAGATGGCTTGGGTGCCAACCCTTTAAATTTTTTCCTAATAAACCCAGACTTGTCCCTGATCACCCAAAAGTGGGGTGATCAGGGATTTAGTGGTTTTTGCATTTTTTCAGAACAAAATACAATGTTTTGGATAAAAACTGCTTCTTCTGTCTCAAGACCGAATCAAGATCAAAGTTTTGACATTAATAACATATGGCATTTTCATAAAAATTAATTGAGCAATTACCAGAGGTCGGAGTAGGTAGAATGATTAAGGATCAATAACCTCAAAATATATGTTAGTATGGATATGCCTCGGGAATTCCGGTATTTTAAAATTATCAATACATTTTTTCCGTAATTTCATAAATATTACGTGGAGGCGTAAAATGAAAAACGTATCAGTATCATCATTATCATCATCCGCAGCCTGTCTTCACCCACTGCTGGGTATAGGCCTCCCTTTGCCTGTGCCAATCTCCACAGTCTTGTGCTTGTCTTATCCAGGTCCGTCCCGCGACGGATGCTATATTGTTAGCCCAACGCTCCGCTGGACGAGCGACTGGTATCAATTTATAGACAAAATAATGACCATTAGGTCAAATTTCAAACTCAACAAAGCTTCAAATCAATTGGATGAACTTTATGGAAACAAATACGGCGGAAACAAAAAACGTACAATTTTTTTATTCGACAGATTAATAAAAATCACTTTACCTATAAACGTTTTACAATCGCTTCCTTTAAATTTCAAATTTATTTATTTATTATTTAATTCGGATTGCCATCAGCTTAACTAATTACAATATAATTTAAAATAGACACAGAAAGCTAATAATAGGCATTCGCTAATATAAAACATAATAAACTACCAAAGTGTGAACACAAAAAAAAACCGTCTACAATTGCGTACTTAATAAAGTTATCAAAAACAATAATAAAAATATATAACATAACAAAAAGAAATTGAAAGTAAAACTACATCATGTGCAGAAGAAATTGAGAGTCATGCATCGCCTTGCCCTGAGATTGCTGATATTGAAGGGGTCCATATTCAACGTCTTGCTGTATTCATTGACAGTTCTACTCGCTCGCACTATAAATGAATTTTGCCTATAATTCGTTCCAACATTTTGGACATGTAGTGGGGGGTCTAAGCTGCTTACGCGGCACATTGAAATCTAATTTGCTAAGAAGTTCTGGACAGTCAACATCATTGTTAATAATTGTAGTAGTTACTACATTACTTCTTTAATTATATTACTTAACTCAATCCGGTAAATATCGGTACATTCCGGAAAAAAAGCCATATCCATGTTTTGAAACCATTATGCAAGTACGTAAAATCATTCTACCTACTTCGATCTCTGGCAATAACATTGATAGGGGTTTCATTTTTTCATTGAGCAATTACGACTTAAAAGCCGCCACGCACAGAAGCCGGAGGCGGAGCGGTGGCGGCCGGTAGCCGAGCCAGGCGTGGCGTGCGCGGTGCGGTCTTCACATTGCAGGCGTGCGAGAGCGGTTGCGTCGCGGAGGCGTTTTTTCCTAAGCAAAGCAAAGCATTTTTATAATCTTTTACACGGCAATCGTGCAAACAACGATGTGGTTGGATTAGCACTATCAATTTTTCTGTATAGTCCATTATATATTTTCGGATATTCGGTTATAAGCTAAAAATGTTATAAATAAATACAACTCGTAACTCCAGTAGCTGAAATACAACGCTCAAACGCCACGCCTCCGCTTCGCCACCGCGCCGCCACGGCTCCGGTCCGCGTCGCACACGCCGAGTGTTTGTGTCACCGAGCCGGCCCACCCCACGGCCGTGCACCGCTTAGCCACCGCCTGCGGTGTGTGTGTAGTCTTTCATATAAAATCGTATGATACAACTCGCACGCCTTCGCCTCCGGCCCGGCCACGGCTTCTGTGTGTGGCGGCTTTAAAGGTGATTTTTTTCCCTATTCACCCCGTTTACGGTACCGGACGCAATCCCTCTCGCATCTGGGTTACCAACTTGATTGCATCCGGTGTTGCTCTATGGTCAAATCAATGCCGCGGATTTTTAAAATAAAAGTTTTGTCGCTATTGTCGCTAAGCAACGTTGGTCGCTTGGGTAAAAATGCCAAAACACTGTGCAAAGCAATGCAGAGGAAAAAATCAATAATGTGAAGCTTGATCACCATATACTGTGCTCTACTTTCATGATTTAGTAAAGTAAAATAACACAGAGCTTGTATTGAGAGTTCAGACGATCTCTTCAAGTAGAGATCGAGCGCTCACCATCATAATGGCTGAGGAATTGCAAAAAGTGCATTTATATTATGATGATATAAATAAAGTAAGAATCCTTGAAACAAACGTGATCAAAGAAACAGAGGATTTAAAAAATACTTGCAAAGATTATGACACAAGTTAGTACCTACTTATTAAGCTTAATGTATTGGGCAGGGAACCTTGATGAAAAGTGGCAACGGTAATTCATGGGTAATTCTTTAAAGATTCGTATGATTATTAAGTACGGTAGGTATGGTATAACTACCTACATTAGAGTAGCGCAGGACAGGAGAGAGGAGTAAGCAGAAGCAAATAAGGGCTATTATAATATACCGAACTACAATGATGACAATGCGGGGTGAATTGTCCAGCTTTATTTATTTATTTATTATTATTCTACCACATAAAACACTAATAAAAATCTATATTAGGAGAAGTACGTCTAATAAGGCAGAGCGTTTTCTTTTAGCATCAAATTTCTTTATTTATAACAGCTAGAACAGTGCAATTTTACACCAATCACCATTGACATTTTGTATAAAAAAACAAATACTTAAAACAATCAACGAAATATTAAAACTTTAACTAAACGGATATAGGCTACTTTTTTCCCGAAAAAGCGCGTGTGAAATTGCGGGCCGAAGCTAGTATTTGTATAACAATAAAAATTGCTCAATACAAATAGTTTCAGGTAAGAACAAACTTGAACATGCATGCCAGATAGATATGTGTATAAGTAAGTTTCGACTACGACTGACCAAATAAAAATGCGGGATCCTCTATATTTTCGACATGTCGTTGGGAGACGGTCAGGACAGATGTGGAAGCAAACCGCCTGCTAATCCCCGCTTATTTCAAGTACCCGTGTCGTTTTGTCCGGAGGTATATCATTAGGACGTACTTCCTCTTCTTAGGTACCTACCTACTATATTCTTACTATTCAAAGCACTGGTTCACTTGTTTCAGAAGTCCAAGATTTTGGAAAAAATATAAACTCATTGTTAGAAGTTTTGAAGGATCTTGGCGATAACGTAGAAAAACAAAAAATGGCTGCAATTGGTTCTATGAACCTGCTCAAATCTATAGCGAAGGACAGGGAATCAGAACAAGCTAAGCTTCAGGTAAGAAGACGTTTAGATTCTTGTTTAACTATAGTGCCAGTGCCTAGTCCGGTAGTCCATAATCATCATCATTTCACCTGTAAATCGTCCATTGCTGGATATAGACCTCCCCAAAGATCAACAAAGTGACCGGTCAAGCGCTACCGTCATCAACCTATTATAGTCCACTGCTGGACATAGCCCTCCCTTAACGAGCGCCACAATGTCCGGTCTTCAGCTTGAGCCATCCAGCGGTTTTGGAAGGTCGTCATCCCACCTGACCGAAGGGCTTTTCTATACTACGTTTGCCACTCGCTAGTCCACCTATTCCACTAAGTTCAACTATAAGTTCAACCGTTGAACTAATTGCACCAAAAAATTCCAGTTCTTTCAACTTCGCTGTCTCCACTCAAGAACATGTTTGCACCCGGCGCGGCGGTTATCGTTTCTGCGGGAGATATGGCCAGCCCACCGCTACTTCAGCTTGCTAATTCTTAGAGCTATGTCGATAACTTTGGTTCTTGGCAAGGGACTAGCGCTACCTTAAGCAGTTATGGAAGCCTAATGAACAGCCTGATAACCTAATATTTGATTATTTCAGGCAGAAATAAACGACAAAACTAATATTTTGGAGCAGTTGGACAGCGAGTATGATGCCCTTCAAATATTAGAAGCCACCCAAGTGGAAACAATTGATTATCTTACACAGTTACGTTGACAATGTAAGACATGTTGCATATTAATAAAATGAAACTAGTTTACAGTCTGTAAGTTTTTATTTTTCATTGTATTTACGACACATGAAAATAATAAACAGATTTGTGTTGCTGTCAATATTACAATAATTTGGGATGAAAGTCAATTATATCAAGTCCAGATTTAAACTGTATGTCAATTCAGAATTCAGGTGAATAGATTAAGAATAACATAATATTTCGAAATATGATTACAAAAATATACCTACTTACCACTACATATACTACTAGAGTAACACAGATAAATTAATTGAAAGACAGCCCCAATTACAAAACCTTTCCAATATTTTAAAGAAGAGTATAGGTCTTATTTAAAACAATCTATATCTCTGGCACTTAAATAAGTGTATTATTATGTTATGACTTAAGCAAACTAAATAATGAAACAGGAATCCTCCTGTAGTCAAATTTAATAAATAGGCTTGTAGTATAAATTTGATTAAATATTTTGGAAAATAACAAACATTAAACCGCATAATAATAACAGACACATCATATGAACAATAATCGAAAAATAATACCGCCTCCTCAAGCAAAACGAATTTTAGTTGCCGTTTACAAAAAAAAATGGGATTCAAACTAACTAGAAAAGATTAAACTTACACAATATTGCTTAAAGACTATGCTTCTTATATTAAAAAACGCTATTTTTGTTATTCCTGTACTTATCAAAATGAGTTAGGAATTTACTCTAAAATAACGTGATGTAAGGCCAGAGATAATCAGTTCTGAATTATCATAATAAGTATTTGGATTTTACACTCCCCTTTAACTTAGTATACTTACTATGAGCTTCATCTCACATTTCAAGTTGGCAACCATTTTCTAATTATATGTACCTTATCACAATGCTTTGCAATCAGACTATCACTCATCATAGTAAGTATAATTATGTCATCACAATACAGAAGCAATTATCACTAATTAAAAATGCGTGAACGTAGAGTCATTAATTCTAAGAAACATTTTACTTAAGACACAAAATGACCTATGCTGTATCTAATTAATGCAATGGTCATACGCTAGTATTTTCATAACTAGTCTCATGTGCTAGGGCCTAATTCCACTGAATAAATCGCATCACCATAACAATGCCATCGTCTCAGAATGAACATTTTAGTATTTTGCCATTGATGTAAGAAACCACAGAGGGACGCGTGTCAAAAGTCTCAAGGTTAAAACCTTTTTTTATTACATTGTCCATTTTGGAAATGAACAGGCGAAAGCCATATAGCCTTTGTCTTATGTTATTTAGTTTAGTGCCAACATGTCTTTACAGGTCAGCCATTTTTCTTTATCAAGCTTCCGTGCAAATAGCACCGCACGCTCTATCTAGAGTTTCTTTCATCTATGGACGATTCTGCGACGGTACAATTGCCATAAAGCGATTGGTTAGCAGAATGTACCCTGAACGTCATTCCAATTTAATAATTTTGACATACACCTAGCCTTGTAAAATAAAGGCAAATACAAAATGACTTTACTTAACCCTGAACCTTAAAAGGTTGGTGTTAAATTACCGAATGGCACGCAAAAGAGTGCAGAACATCAGCTAACGCGTTCACTGCCAAGGTTCACCAATGCAACCCGGCGGAAACGGAGGGGCTTTGCGTCGTGCAACAGGCTCTAGCAGATCAGCGTATGCCTTGGTGGCACTCAAAGTGTTAGCATCTGCTTACTTTAAGGCTAGCTGCTGTTTGAAATGCCAGCATTGTTTACCTTTTGTAAGTCACAAATCCCAGATAAAAAGTTGGCCATGCCTTGACGTGCCGCTTTGTCAGTGAGCTTCAGCACAAGGCATTTCCCTTAAAATCCAATTGGAGGGAGATTTATACCCTCATGATCATAACCACCCAACATTAATTACTGATCTTCCCGTAAGGAATTACACCTTTAAGAAAATCTTAGCCAACATCCTAATTTTTCATATAAATTACAAAGTCTTATGTGAAAATTCACAATACTCGTGTGGCTTGAACACTCGTAAAAAATAAAACTAAACACTGGACGTCACTTGCGAACTTGAAAGGGGATCATCTACCTTTTGCCTTTTTGATTCCTGTTTTTCGTCTTGGCTTGGTTCATCCTCTGCTGCTCGCTTTTTAGCTCCATCGGTGGAGGCAGAGCCTACGTCGGCGATAGCACCATTTTTAAACTTTATTATGATGGCTGTCATATTGTCACAGCCAGTTCCATCGCCCATGGTGCTTGGTGCTAAGCAGTGGTCAAACATCTATGAACAAATATCATATCAATTAGATTCACTAATGATAAGCAAATATAGTCAAACAAAATTGACATTATAAAAACTATCGTAGTTTGACGAATTCGTTATGAATGTAAGCAGGTTAACTACAATCCTGTTCTTCGAACACGAATAAGGTTCGTAATTAACCGCTTACATTCATATAAATAGACTACTACAGACAATACCTCAGTGGCGCACCGGGCGAAGGTCCGCCTGCGACGCAGGAGTTTGCGGGTTCGATTCCCGCCTCGGAACAAATATTTGTACGATCTGCAGATATTTGTTTCGGGGTTCCGGGTGTTTTCTATGTATAAAAAATCTATCTAGGTAATGTATGGTATTAAGTTTATAAATAAATAAATAATGCCGGACAATCCACACAGCATCATCTAGCCCCAAGCTAAGCCATAACACAAGCTCTGCTTAGCTTGAGGCTAGATGATGCTGTGTGAATTGTCCAGCATTATTATTTATTTATAATTAAAATTGACAATCGTAAATATAAGCAAAGTATCGAATGTAACTATAACATACCTCTTCGCAAATCTGAGAAAGCTTCTCCCTGCCTTCAGCCAGAAGAGGCACGACGAAATCACAAACGTCTTGACTAGTCATATAGTTCCAAATACCGTCGCACGCCAGCACCATGAACTGGTCCTTGGTGGGGTCTATCTTTAGTGTTTTGACGTCGGGAAGAGCTGTGATCATTTGCTCTCGGGCTCCAAGTTCCTGGAAATAAAACAATAAAATAAATAAACTCCTTGAAGGATGATAGGTTTGTTACGTAGAAAATATAACCAAGGTGAGGCAAATAACAATAACTTTTAGAGGAACTTGTTGTCAATAACAGGTAGTCCATGCATTTGGTCTTTTTATACTACTAAAACAATAATAAAATGGGTTTTATTAATTAAAAACCGCCTGCAGAGGTTTCGCAATAAGGCTAACCAATGTTAGCTAAAAAATGTATCCAGAATAGCCTGCTAAACCTATATATAATCTTAGTGATTTTAGTTTTTTATTTATTTGTTGAATATAGTACATTACATACAACAGAATGTTGCAGTAAAAATGACTATCTCTAATACTTATGTATCTTCAAAGCATCCCAGTAAAATTTATATAGTAATAAACATAGATGCATATTTACTTGAGCACTAATTTTCAAGTTACCTTGTTTAACTTGTAGGAGTGATCGCCGATCGCCCGCGATAGATTGAGACCGCCGTTCACACGACCATCTCCGGAGACTTTCCCTCCAGCCTTTGTGATGCGTTCGAGTTCCGGAGCGTCCTCCGGCTTGTGGTCCACAGACATGTCAATCGCTTTGCCTTCTCGACAAATTATGCAGCGAGAATCACCCGCGTTTGCTACGTAAAGCTCGTCTCCTGAAACGGTGAACATAGGTCAGACTCTGAAATTACCGGCGGCATCAATTCATCTCTTAGAGCCTCTCCACTGTCGCGCGCGAATCACGGCGTGAATCGCTGGGCGGATCGCGACGCGAACCACAGCAAAACTGCCAAAGCCTCCAAACGCGCGCACCACCACGCCCGGATGAACCCTTTGTCGCGAGATAAAAAGCCGACAACATACCGGGAACGCGGCGCGGACGCGACGCAGCGTCGAATATTTGAATGGGATCCACACTCATGATCGCGGTTTCGCGCGCGTGTGGAGAGGCTGTTATGGATACAGAAGAGCCCCGCCCGCATTATGACGATCACATCCGTACAGGATGTGATCGCCATAATGCGGATCTATATCAATCAAAACTATAGGTCATTAACACAACAGAGTTGGTTCTAAAACCTTAAAATAAATAAATAAACAGAGCCCTATGTTCGGTTTGATGATAGTATCAAGACGTTGTCTCATTTTTCGATTGGACTTGGTACCGCGCAGCGCCTCTACCGTGCGGACATGGAACTCCTCAAAATCCCATACAAAAATGAGAGGTCATGATGACGTCTCCATACTATCGTCAAAGCAATCTCACGCACTCTATTTTCGCGAAAACTACTGGACTGGTGTAATTGTCCACCTGTGAATGTTAGGTCAGCCCCTAACATTCACAGGTGGACAATTACACCAGTCCAGTAGTTTTCGCGAAAATAGAGTGCGTGAGATTTTCATTTGTAATCTGGTAGAATGCTGCTCATCTCAGGTGAAAAATAGTTGCACTCACAAGCTGATTCAGAGGAGTCCAATTATTTTGTAGGCGTCACCGATTTGTTATTTATTTATTACTAGCGATCCGCCCCGGATTTTTGCACGGGTGAAATTTAGAAAATGCAAGAGATATACCCGTGCGAAACCGGGACGTGTCGCTAGTATAATGTCACTCCCGAGTAATGTAGCTTCCCAACAGTGAAATAATTTTTCAAATCGGTGCAGTAGTTTCGGAGCCCATTTCGGGCAAACAAACAATAAAATCTTTCCTCTTTATAATATTAGTATAGATTTACCTCGCAGCAATGCGACAACAGCGGTGCAGCCACTGTCATTTCCGGGCTCCTCTTGCATGCTCAGGTCTTCCTCTTCATCTTCGTCCGTGGAGCTCTCTTCCTCTTCACCCTCAGCCTCTTCTTTATCAGGTAACAAATAATTTATATCATTATCTTTATTACTCCTACTTCATACTTCAATTCTCTTATAATTATGAAGTACATTCATCAGGGAATACTCTTAGCTCTCGATTACCGTGAAGCCTCTAGAGATTTGAGTATTGTAACTTGGAATATAAAATAAGATGAGAATGATTAAAGCGAAGATAAAAGAAAAATGACAATAATAATTAGATTGTTTTAAAAAAACTAAACACAAATTTCAAATTGCTTAATTTCATACTGTTTTATAAGTTTTACTGGACAAATACTAATCCCTCGGGAATACATTTATGGGACCGTCTTAGGATCATTCTCTATACAATAGCAAAAGAACCATTAAAATCGGATTACAATTAACGGATAAATCGGCTAACATACATACAGCCGAACATAGAACCTCCTCCTTTTTCCAAGTCAGTTAAAAAGGACATCGACATTTTTAGTATAACTGTAAAATTAGTAAAGTTTTTGTTAGTAAATATCTACTATACTCCGATTTAGAATCTAAGATATTTTATGTCAACAAAGACATTTTATGAAGAAAACTCAATAAAAACTGATAATAATAACAGAAAACAAAAAGGTAAGAGCAAGAATATCACTAAAAACTAAAACACAAACTTCAACAACGCATAATCTCACATCTGCAGCGAAAAATGTTTAAACTTTATTCGAAAACGAACGAGAGATCAATTAAATGATGAATGAAAGCATTCAAAACCAAAAATTGTTTCGAGCTTCTGTGCTTTGCTTCGATGATACCAATGTCGTTAAATATTTTTCACCCGTATTCCTTGGGTTTTGTAACTCCTTTGTATACAAAAAATATCCAGGTTTTTGAATCGGAGTATAGTAATACTAACGTGATATACTGTAATTTGACCGAATACCTTCTACATTGACTGCATTGGCGATGTTTGCATTAGCATCATTAGCCTCCCCGTCTATCTTCTTATTTTCCTTTTTAGCAGCTTGTTAGGATAAAAAAAAAACAGTTTGCCATTCTTTGCTGGTGGATATTGACCTAAGTATTTGACTACTATTTAAAGCACTGAGCCCAAGCAACATAATCTATTAAATCAGTGCAGCAATGGAGATACAGCTTTATAAATGATTTATTAATTTAGCGCTACGAGATCTAAGAGAATGAGGGTCATTGCTTGTAAAACATATAATAAGTTCTGTGGTGTATGCTACTAACTAGCTTTAAATGCATTTTTTTGTATTAATTAGGGTTAGCCCGCATAACAAAAATACCACGCTGTTTTTATCGCAGTTCTATTGCACTTTAAATGAAACAGAAGTGAGCATTAAAAATTGCGCGGTGGAATTTCAAAGTGCGGCCTTAGCTTGACGAAAGACAAACAACAAGAAAAGCGAGTTCATTCAGTGTTGAATTTCAACACAAGCAATCTAGAAACTTAAAAAAACATTCTCTACTTAACTAATGACACAAAAATCCGCAATCTCAGTGACACATAAGTAGTAGAAAACAAACTAGCAACAAGTCTTCAGAAGTCGGACTATGAAAGGGTCACTCACCTTCATCATCATCTCCATTGATCTCATCGGATGAACTCTCTTCGCCTTCAAAGTTCTCATCATTGGAATCACTCTCATCATCCTCCTCTTCCGCTTGACGTAGCAACGACTCGTATACCGCGGCGGCAGCGCGACGCAGCTGAGACTTCTTGGGACGCTCGGGCACAGCCTTGTCTGAGCTTGAGACTGATGAAGCTAGGAATAGAAAACATTAAGGTTCAGTATATCACATTCACTGCCCAGTCTCCGCCAGGCGGGGTTGCAGATGAATATGTGCGTCTTTCATTCCACATTAGAGGAACTTCGTGCAGTTGTCGAGATTGAAATGGCAAGGGAATGGGACAACTGGTGATTTCTCGTGTTGGACCTGCCGAATCCATCTCAGGCCACTGCGCAACGCCAGTAAAGTAAATTTCTTAGAACCAAGCTGTATTTATGCTGTGTGAGCTCAGTATCTCCTTTCTTACCTTTTCCTTTGCCTTTGGCCGGAGTGGCTGCACCATTGGAAGATGTAATATTTTCATCTTCACCTATGGGCTTAGATTCTGTGACCTCCCCATTGCTTGCATCACCAGAACCATTGCCTGTTGAAATACAAAAATGATTATGATGATAACCAGATAAGAATATCGAAATCTTTAGCAAGCGATGCTCCTCACTTTCTATTAAATTAAAAAAGTAAGCATAAGTAGACATACATTGAGTTTAAAAATTATAATTCATTGTAGATGAAGGGCACAACTAACCCTACAACTAAAGAGAAAATGCTTTTTTTCTTCAATACCTGTAACCGGAGTCTTGGCATCGGCACTCTGCTCAGGAATGTTGACATTGTCACCTGAACTGTCCGGTGCAGCTGAAGCTGCTTTGTCAATATCCATGGACGATGGCTCCTCAGATTTCCCTTTTGGCTCGCTTGTTGATACCTGAAATAATTCATATAATTTATTGTGATTTTAAGCATACAGGTACGTAGTCTCAGTGGGTACACAATGCATGAAAACCCTGTCAGTGCTCAATAATTATTTATAGATTGACAACTGATACTATTTATAGATGTCATTTTAATTATGCATGATACATTTTGATAAGTTTGATAATTGTCCCAAATTTAATATACGTCCATCAAATATATTATTTCTACAGCAAATAAAATATTCCATACCTATAAGTTAAAAAAAACATTACAATAAAGCCTAAATTAAATAATTAAATGCAAAATTGCATTGATGCACAATACCAACTCCATGGTCAGTCGAAATGAACGAGATGCGAGTATCATTTAACGGCAAAGAACAATCAGCATTTAATATGAATTGTGATTGCACATGACTGATAGCTCTTGATTTTCTCATATCACTATTTATTTTTTACCACAAAGTGGCAACCCTGAAAGTGTTAAAGATGGAATATGATTATTCGTGCTACTATACAGCCTACAGAAGCCAAAGGCAAAGTAAAAGGATAGAACTTAGTTACTTCTCCATTAGCTTCCTTGTCATTGTTGGTAGATGATACTCCACCGGTGTCATCTTCTGTCTTGCCAGGTTCCGGTAATCCATTCTTACTGGAAGAAGCCTCTCCAGATTCCGGCTCTGAGCTGGATCCAGCTACAACAGCATTTGAGGAACTGGAAGCTCCAACACCTATTTACAAACAACTACAATTATAGAGGACAAGATATGTAAGCTTTTGGTTAAATAGTTCCATCTTACCATACAATCTATCTCTTAGCCTCCAAATTTAATCTATTTATAATATTAGTATGGATTTCAAGAATACAGGCATATGCATTATGCCGTTACGGCAGACACATCGCAGCCAGCCGCTAGTGCGTTTTAGGCCTTACTCTCGAACCAATATTATAAAATTAGTACAGATTTCAATAATACAGGAAATTAGTCATGGTCTATGAATATGGGACAAATTGTTCACACTCACTTGAGCTACCAGCTTCATCATACTTCTTCGCCCTCAAGCAGGGAGAAAGTGGCGTTGTTGACTCAAGCCTAGCTCTGTGCAGTCCAGGTAATTTGTTGTCATACTGAGCAAGAACATCCTGTAAAGAATAAAGTTTTTAGGTATTTACTTTAATTATATATGACTACTATGAATTACGTTAATTATATATTATATGTATATGGATGCCTCATCTTTAAATGTGACTGTACAAAACAAAAAAAAAGGTGATTGTGCAGGATACATTTTTAATAATTTATCAACCAAATATATATCCGCTATCTGCTCCGCTTCAGTGGAAACCCACCCTGGTTTCCACTGAAGCGGAGCGTGAATTGGCCAACCACAGTGCTCAAGATCTCCGCTCAACAGTGGGTGTGTGATTTTGAGCACTGTGATTGGCCAATTCACGGTCGCTCCGCGTCAGTGGAAACGCACCCTTAGGATCTAGAAATCATAGAAACAATAAAATGGTAGACAACACATATCTGCAGGGCTATTCTAATTCGATCGAAATCAGGTTTCCAAGTCTCGACTTGAAATCTGACATTCGTCACGTCTATGGCAAACTCACGTATCTGCACTTTTGACGGAAATGACTTTTTAATGCCACATCGCTTATAATGCAGTGATACTGTGGCAAATACCGTATCTCTAACACTATAGTTTTTGAGATACGATAACAGCAAATTACCGAATTTAAGCAATTTTTAATATTGTATCATGGTAAACCTCAGACCTTTGTCTGACTACACAGACACACACTACAAACTTATATCACCCCTCTTTAGTCGGGGATTAAAAATACATGACAATCAATAAATCGCCACAAATAAAACCTGTTTAATGTAATTACAAATTGTTTCATTCATTTTTTTATACCAGATTCCCTTGTTCGCCTTTAAATAATGGAACGAACAGGTAGTTTTATGGTGCAAAGTAGAGAATATGACACATACGTGAGTTTACTGTGGGCTAAAAATGAGTTGTTTTTTTTTCTTCTATGTTCTCTATCTAAGTTGTAGAGTCGCGAATCTGCATTATTACGCTAATCCAGTATTATTGTATATTAATAACTAATATCTTTGATCATGCTTTCAATTTAATATACAAATACATATAAAAATTCAAAATAGGTCGTTCTGAACTATTTAATAGTGCAAATATTTGTTTTTCTGTTTTTTTGCTCTCCTGCACAATGTGTTTTTTGCAGATTCGTGAGTTTGCCATACAGGTGACGATATATTAGCGGGAAAATCAAATATTTTAGTACTTTTTAATATTATCTACTTTCTGTGAGTAATAAAACTAACGAAAAAGTAATTTCCCACAAATTGTGATCAATTTTCTATGGACCTATGTTACAAACAACAAGCTTTGATTTAATGGAGCATGTCGTTATATCTAGATTTTTTACTAATAAAACTTTAATTACTAAATGCTAAATAAAAATATAAATCGAAATTGGTTGTAATTTGGGTTTACTGAAAATGGTTTATGATTTGCGGGAAACTACTTTTATCAATCGAATAGCCCTGTTGAATAAATAGACAAAATAGAATAAAATAACCTTACCTGAAGTGGGAGACGAGCATCACGGTATAATGTGCTGACATTCTCTTCATCAGAACCATCTTCCATATCTTCCATTTGACCTGCAGGGTTGGTTTCACCTGTAATTTAAGACCAACTTTTACATAGAACATTGAAATATGTACTAGTTTCTGCCTGCAGCTTCACCTGCATTGTTTCTATGGAAACATTTAAAGGTTATTTCATTCCTATAGGAACTGATTTATGAAATAAAAGTACATGTTTTATTCCAGGCCTAGCACTACCTGTTTGCAAAATTTCAGCCCGATCCGTTCAGTAGTTTTGGCATGAAGAGGTAACAAACATTGAAACTTTTGCATTTATATACACTTAATTCTCATATTTTACATTATATCACAAAACTTGACAAAGAAGCGACTACACAGACATCGCGAACATGACTTGTTAATGACTTTATAACATTAGTTTTTGAAGTGTGATTATGATTATGCTCCCACCGTAACTTAACAATCTTGGTTAACTTAACAAATAAAGCTTTTGTCAAAAAATATTAATTACCTGCCATCTGTTTCAGAATCTCCATAACATTAGGTGTTGGAATTGTAGCATCAAATCCCAAGAAAGCATCTTCTAAAGCTTTTGATAAATCACCAGATTTGTAAGCCTCTGTTTCTTTGATGTAATCTGGCAGTTTCTGTGATGTGTATAGTGCCACTTCTGCTCCACCGTGACCATCGTATACAGCAAAGAATGATGTGTCGGTATCATAATCTAGGATTGTATTGTGAGCATCCTAAAAACAATAGTATACAATCAGTTGGTTATCAGAATGACTTTAGAGATTTAAAATGCTTATTGTGTTCACAGGGTGTCACCGAATGAATAAAACTTAAGTTGTAGGAAACACCTCACATTATAGTTAGGTCTTAGGAAGTGGCAAGTCCTCTTGTTGACCTCTAATCATTCTAATCTGGTTATTTTGAACTGAACGTATAAGTACATAGTATATTTTTGTAAAAATAATTATCTGTAGTTTTGTGATTATCTTTATAGTTGCCTTTCTATGTAAATATTTAGATTTAGAATAATTGCAAATGCCGAAACCTTTATAAGTGGAGACATTAAGTATACGCCGCCGATGTTAAAGTATAGGTACCTCGTTTTTGAAAAACCTTATTACCTGGACTGAAATATTAATAAACTATAGGAAGAGCGATTACATAGCGTGACAGCTTGGTAATCGCAATTTTAATATTTACAATATGTACATAAAAAGGCGGTCTAAGTCCACACAATACAAAAGAATGGACACTATACACGTTCCCCCAATGTGAACATTTACATTGTCGAGAACCAAGGGTCTTCGGTTATAATCGAAGTTTACGGAGGCTTTCTATAGACAGACTTATGTTGATATCAACGGCCCGTATAGCTTTTGGAGCCTGAAACTTACCTCTTGATTGGCACGCCATCCTTGCATGGAACTCGCGCCGCACTCCAACTTCTCGTTAGCTTCATCGCTAGACACTTTCTCGGTGACTGGTTCAGACAAATACGCCCCCATAGTGAAATACTCAAGTTTCCAAATGTTATTCACATAAATTTATGATTTGAGGCGCGAATTTGATTTACAAAAATTGCAGGCGGCGGCAATAGAAAAAATCAGTCACCGCACCGCCGAACCGTTTTCGATTTGTTTCATTCATTCATTCGTAGGTTCGTTCATCGCTCCGGATAGAGTTGCCAACGCTCAATTATCCATCGAGCCTTACACCAACCATGGAGTTAAAAATTAGTCCCTATGTCGTCTACTTCTTTATTTCGAGACAGCAACAATGTGAAGGTGGCTAACCACTAGAGGGTATTTTTTGCTTTTAAGTGATTATCCACACTTATGAGTGGAAAGGTTATGTGACACTAAAAACTGGTATGTGTACCAGGAAATTGGTACGTCTGACATCCCTGTACGTAGCTCCTCAGACTTATGGACTTGGTGCCACGCCCACATCGCTCCTCCTTTTTAGGGACTATTTTTTGCTCCATTCTTTAGCCAAAGTCAAAAGTTACCGTAATGAGGGGTTTTCATTTTGAATAAAAAATACATTTAGTTCGATATTCCTCGATAGATGGCAGTGTCTCAATTGGCAATTAGAGTATATCAATATCAAATGAACGGAAAACCAACTTTTTCAATTTTCTAGTTTGTGCTGCCAATTTAGCATCATTTTTTATTTGATATTGATATACTCAAATTGCCAATCGACGGCCCTGCCACCGATCGAGATATTTAGTACTAATTTTTTTCTTCGTAGAAATGCAAATCGAAAACCCCTCTGAGGGGATTCTGTTAGACAGAGCCAAGAAGCAAGAAGTTGAAATTCATTCTTACATTCATTCAATCAAATCAATTAATCATCACATCATTCTGTAAATTTGTATATAATAATGATATAAAGTTGTAATTCGTAGTAGATATTTCTCCTTTATGTGTTTATTTATTGTAATTATTAACTCCCCTGCAGTTTTGAAATAATAATTTGTTCCTTGCTTTTTTTTTGCTTGTTTTTCGTAGTTTTGTGGAGCTTTTTGTTAGTTCTCAATTAATATTTTCCTTTTTTTATAAACACTTATAAGTTCACGAAGGCACACTCCAATAAAAGCTTGCGATGTTATCATGAGACAGTCATTGGCAGAATTGCGTCAAACCAGACGCAGCCAGATACAAGAAGTTGAAATTGAAGTTGATCCTCTTTGACATCATTCACTGTAGAGATGCGCAAAACAGTACGCTGTAATGTAATGCTATATAGCATGGCATTTCGTACCGCGTTATATAGCATTTAATCAGTACACAGTACTCTAAACATGACTTTCATCGCCGCACCGCCCCGCCCGCCACCGTAATGCTGGAAAATATTGGAGATGTGGTGACAAATGCAGAGATCCATTCTCATAACACAAGGAATAAGGAAAATGTAGCGGCTCCTCGGACCAGACTTAGTAAAATTTTGAAAAGCTTTAAGAGTATGTCTATAAAATTGTATAATAAAATACCAATTGACCTAAGAAAAAAACCTGACATTGAATTACTAAAATATGTCAAAAACCATTTAATCAAGAAATGTTACTATACAATTGACGAAGCTATGGCGGATACATCTCTATTTTGTGAAGATACGTTAATGTTAAATTACTGAAACCTAGGTACATTGTACACATTTTTATATTATTTTGTTGACATGTCTAAGTGCTTTTTATAAGTTTAAAGATGTAATAAATGACTTTTATAACTTTTTATGACTTTTATGTAATGTACGCAAGCCTTATCTTTATTATAATAACAAAGTTGATTTCCCTTCATACTTAACCCCAATAATTATGATATACTTCTTATGTATAAAAAGGGGTTTCCAGGCTTAGGACTGGCAATATTAATAGACCACAACAACTGGTTATGGTTGTTTAAATTATCATTAATATTGGCGTATTTAAAAATCAACTATGTACATACAATAATTGTGTTTTTGTACAATGATTTGTTTTTTGTTCATTAACTATGTTTAGCTTTTTATACGGAGATACTATTTTTTTTTGTATTTTTTTTTTGTATTTTTTTTTGTATTTTTTTGTATTTTTTTTTCTTATATCTAAGTATATACATTTTTAATTACAGCTGATAAATATTAATTGCGACAATTTTTTTGTCTTAAGACGAGTCCGCCTTTCATTTAATGTCAGGCCAGCTTTCGAAAAAACACGCTCGCTTGGCACGGACGTAGCAGTGATGTTCAGTCGTTTTAGCATATATTTGTATAGCCGCGGATACACAGCTTTTCGTTCCTCCCACCAGAGCAACGGATCTTCTGTTCTCTTAATCAGTGGTTCTGCTATATATTTATCAAACTCTACAATGCCCGCTGCAGTTGGATTTTGCGGAACGAGAGCAACAATTTCGGCGTCAAATTCTTCCCAAATAGATCTTGATTCTCCAGACTGTGCAGATGGTGGCTGTGGAACTGGTAATTCTTGAACTATCTCTGTGGTCTGTGTGCCAATTCTTGATTTTATCGTTGATGCAGCTCTATTGAAATTATCAATGTTATGAAACCCACTTATTTTAAATCGCGGATCTAGTATCGTCGCCTCACGAAGAAGAACATTTTTTTCTATATCACTGAACCTGTCATGCATTTTAAATTTAAGTGAATTATGTAGCCTTTCAATTTTTTCAATGTTATTGGGACTATATTTGTTGAGCGTCCGGTTTATTATTTTACAAAATACTATATATTTTGACGCGGACACATAATTTTCGCCGCTTACTTCAACAGTGACATCATAGAAGATTTTTAAAAGTTCTGTTGCCTTTTCAATCACCGTCCAATCATCTTGTGGTAAACTCAAGTCCGGTCGCATTATTGCAAGCGTAGCGATAAGAGCTTCTTTTACTCTTAAACATCGCATGAGCATGTCGTAGGTGGAATTCCATCGTGTTGAGACGTCTTGTTTGAGCTTCAGTTGTGACATATTCATTTGCTCTTGAATTTCTTTTAATTTCTTTGTTCCCAGATTACTTCGGTGCAAATATTCTACGACGGCCTTAACCCTATTCAAGGTATCGGATATTTCGGTGATGCTTGCTTGCACTACTAAATTAATAGTGTGCGCAAAGCAAGAAATTGAACGCCAGCCACCAAGTTGTACTGCGTTAAGCATATTTTGGGCATTGTCACTGACAATTGCATTGACATGATGCTGTATGTTCCACTCAATAAACTTTTCCTGTAGGAAGTTTTTGATGTTTTCACTTGTGTGTCTGTCTTCAAATTCAATACACCCAATCATAACCGTGCATAGTTTGTGGGTGTCAGTGTCAATAAAGTGCGCAGTGACAGCAATGTAGCCGTTGTTCACTATAGATGTCCAGGCGTCCGTCGTTATACAAATAGCTTCCGCTTTCAATATTTGTTTTTTCACTGACTCTAAAAGCTTATTGTACACTTTTGGAAGCAGGCTTTCGGAGAGAGTTTTCCGTGTCGGCAAGGTATAACCGATATTAAGCATTTCAACGAACTTCCGGAACTCAACTTCATCAACCATTTGAAGGGCATGATAACCTTTGGCAATCATTTTCACCAACTGTTCGTCAAGCAGTTGTACTTGGTTCGTGGGTAATATTTTTTTTGACACAACAAAATCAGCCATCGAAGGAGCTGCCCGTTGAACTGGTCTAGTTGGAGTACTTGGTAAACTCGCAGGTGGTGGCAATACATTGTTGGCTGTATCTGCTAGTGCTAAATTCGTACTTGTTGAGGGAACCGGCTGTCTGATGCTGGTTACTTCTATCGTAGGATGTACAGCCTTCATATGCCGTTTCAGAGTTCCTATTGAGCTGGAATGAATTACTAATATGCGGGAGCAATAACAACATTTCGCCTGTTTGTTAGGAGTGACTTCTTCGAAATGATTCCAAAGCTGGCTACTTTTTCTCTTGGACGCCATATTACCGCACGCGTAAACAAACAAGTAGTCAAGTTTGTTAGTCTTTTTCATTTCACGGAACTCGGAAGCGTTCGGTTGGTGACGTTTCGGTATGACAAATATAGAAATGACCTAAGGAATAATCGAAATAATCTAATTCGATTTTTAGTGACAATCATTTCTCTTCATTTCACTCGATTCCAATAACTAAAGTAGATAATATCAATTAGATAGGCACGGCATCCTGGTAGATTCAATCAGTTTCAATAAAACTCGTTAAATAAAAATGATAACAAATAAAAATAGGTAATTAAATGATGTAGTAAGTTACCATTTTAATTTGCAATAATCGGTTATTCGATTTTCCTGGTTCATTTTTATTTTGGCAATCTCTATTACGTTTCGTTCTACGCAAAACTAATTACCTCTGATTTTATAAACAAAAATGTTTTCTATTTTTTTATTACGTTTTGAGGCCAATAATAATTTAGTTTTTGATAACTTAAGTGGCGTACTGAAATTCTATACGTTTAAATGGAAATAAAATTTTCTAAATATTATTTTGCGAAAATCCTAGTCAATTGAAATGAAACCTGGCAGGGAAGGGAACGTTTCCTAGGTGAAAAAGACATATATTATTCAATATTTTACTATATTTATGTAATTTATGAAACAAAGCATGCAAGTTTTGATTTTTATACTTACCTACGGGGCGGTGCCAAAGAACCGTAACCCTTAACGAGAACGCAATATAAATCATCGCAAATCTTTATGAGTTCTGTGAACATAGCCTCGAATGCTAAACTACGCATGGTACAGTTGAGTGCGTAATCAATCATGTAGAGATTCTGTAGAGAACTAGAGAATCTATAAGAGATTAAATTTGTTAACGGATCTCCATACGTACCAAGGGAGTGGTTTTAAATAGCTATAATAATAATATAATATAATCAATCACACTAATATTATGAAGGCGAAAGTTTGTGAAGATGTTTTGATGTTTGTTATCTCTTCATGCGAATACTACTGATCGAGCTGAAATTCTGCATTGATTGTAGTTGTAGATGTGAAATAAATAATTGGCTTCTTTTATCCCGGTAAAACAAAACAAATAGAAGAACAATAACGAAAAATCACAGGATAACAAAAATATGAAATGACCCTCGAGTCGACTGTACTTTCGAACGGTGACGCGTATGTGTTTCTCACTCTAACGCATTGCGATTGTAGGGTGCGAGCGAGTGCGCGCAAAAGGTGAGCTGACGGTGCCCTTCCCCGCACACTTCCTCGTCCCTCTGACACCTTAAAATAACCTACTGCGCAGCGACTCGCGCGAACGTCCGATATCTCATAAAGATTTGCGACTATATTTAAATTCTACTAAACGGCGCGGCACGTGTGACAAAGACAGAATCCCGTCCAGCTGACACTCCTCGACGCTTGCACTCGAACCTTTACGATACTGACCGACGGACACCCGAGTACTAACCAGAAGAACACGGCCGGCCAGCCGGCCGCGCCGATCGCAGAGCATGGCATCAAATGGCATGTGTCATGCTAAATTTTGCCAAGTTATGTTTACTGTTATAGTACGCGGTCGTGCTATATAACGCGTAATGCATAACTCACAGTACTTACACATCTCTAATTCACTGCTTGCTTTGCTCAACTTGATAAAAATGACGGAAGGTTCGCATGAATTTTGCGATTATACGTTTGTTTTTAGCTGAGTTTCGTTAAAGATCATCAAAGTTGTGTTTGAAATTAAGTATTAATCACACAACCTCAAGTAGAGACCCAACAATGAAGCGATAATTGCTATGTGTGAAGAAAGTCTGCCTCCCGTCTACTTGCACAGTAAAATGTCGGGTGATCACAAAACTTTGCTGAAAGGGAGTCCATCTCAGTACGTAAAGCTGAACGTGGGTGGGGCACTGTTCTACACAACTATCGGAACCCTCACTAAAAGCGATAACATGCTACGAACAATGTTTAGTGGTAGAATGGAAGTGCTAACAGATTCCGAAGGTACATTTTCGCCAAACCATAAGTGAAATTATCGATCGTTTACTATTTTTGTATCACTTTATATTGTTTCTAGGGTGGATATTGATTGATAGATCTGGTAAACATTTTGGCACGATCCTGAACTATCTTCGTGATGGTACTGTAGCACTACCGGATAACTATCGAGAGATTACGGAGCTTCTTGCGGAGGCGAAGTACTTCCTTATCGAAGAGTTGACTGAATCATGCCAACAGGCATTAGATAAGAAGGAACGAGATGCAGAACCTATTTGTAGGGTACCATTGATAACATCGCTGAAAGAGGAACAACTTCTTATCATGGCTACTTCCAAGGTATGATTCACTATTTAATAGAGATAGCATTATGCTACGAATATATCAAAACAGGTTGTACATAAGTAATTATTATGATAAACTCATTTACTGTTCTTCTACTTTCAGCCGGTTGTAAAGCTGTTGATCAACAGACACAACAACAAATATTCATACACAATAACATCAGATGACAATCTACTCAAGAACATAGAGTTATTTGACAAGCTATCATTGAGGTTCAGTGGGAGAGTGCTCTTCATAAAGGATGTGATAGGCTCTAATGAGATATGTTGCTGGTCTTTTTATGGTCATGGCAAAAAGTGTGCAGAAGTCTGCTGCACATCAATTGTGTATGCCACAGACAAGAAGCACACAAAGGTAGAGTTTCCTGAGGCAAGGATATATGAAGAGACACTTGGCATATTGCTATATGAGAGTCGAAATGGTCCTGATCAGGATTTGATTCAGGCGACGTCATCACGCGGCACTGTCGGTGGCCTCTCCTGCACCTCTGATGAGGAGGAAGAGCTTTCCCGTGCTGGGCTCTCTCGACTCCGTTCTAACAAACAGAACAATCCTTCCTAGCGTCTGCAATTAGGGCTTGCGTGCCTGCGCCGGCTCAAGACAAAATCAAAGGTCTGAATCCTTGTGGCAAGCTCTGTGTAAAATGATGAGCTGTCTTTCTGTGACTTTCTGACTTCTGTGAGCTCTCTTTAAATGTCTTTGACATTGATAAAATGGTTGAGCAAACAGCATTTTTAATCCATTACTAAATGGTCATATAAGGGACAAACTGGGTTTAAGCCTACATTATCATTGTGTTGAGTGAACTATACTCATGAGCATTCTATACTGTACTATGGCTAGGTGATCCTCTCTGAAACATTCTGTAAATTCATGGGTACTTGTGGTTGTTAGCAAAATATGTTAATGACAAAGATAAAACTGCCATTTTTTATTGTAGAACTTCAAAAAAATCATTATAATAGTGTGGTGCTATAGAAACAGTGTGTTACCAGTAAAATGATCATATTTCCTTTCAATAATATTGTAGAATTGTGGTAATGTATAATCTGTATGTTATGAATGTACTAGGAAAAAATATACTCTGAATATATTGATAGTTTTTACTGTAAACTATAAATATTATGTAGGATACATTCACGCTCATGTGGTTTGCCAAATTGATGTTGTATCAAGTGCTATCTTTGCTAATGTCAGTTGGTTTTATTTACCATGTACCTATTAAGCATCTAATAATCTCAGAAATGAAATATTATCAAATGAAGTACAATACAAATATACTGATTTTGATGTAATAAAGGGCTTAAATGTTGTATAAATTTTTAAAACATGAGTTATGTTGTGTTAAATGAATTTCCTAAACATCACTTATTGGCAGAATTGGCTAAAGATCACTTATGTGTGTAAACTATTACCTCTGCTACAAATGAGTAAATGTAATTTTAAACATTTTTAGAACAACCAACGACCTGTGAGAATGAGAATGTGTGTGAACCTAGTTTATTTATTGATTGTCTGTATTTTAAAATCGCTAGGATTTTCTAATCACTTCTCTCAAGTAAGATTTCATAGTAAACTTTTTTTTAATACCACCATTATCGTCATATTTTGGATAGGTATTAGATACTACATAAGACAAAAGAACATAATAAATGTAAAGCATTCTGTAGTATGAAATTGTAAATAATATTTCTGTGCTAAAAATAAAGGCGGCATAATGAATATTGTAACTACTAATGTCATGGTTATTGTATCTAACTAGAAAAACACATTTCCAACACCTATTACACAGATTACGAGTAGGTATTTCTGTAATCTTTCTAGTACTAGATCAAAAATGGTAAGGGGCCATTCATTAATTACATAAGGATGATTTTGAAGATTATTGATCCCCCTCCTGGGTAGGAGGGGGGTCAAAAATCGTCAAAACCCTACCCTTATGTGGAGGTTCACGTATAAGGGTACATAAGATTTCTCGGACAAGGGGGGTTCCCCTTCCTACGTAAGATACAATCTCGTTTTTTAAATATTAAATTTAAAAGTTTTTCGACTTGTAAGAGATTACGTAAGAATGGGTTTTACCTCCTTCCCCTTCAGATAAGGGCATGTATAGATTTTCTTAACCCCCCTCACCCTAGAGACCCTTAGGTACCTACGTAATTAATGAATGGTCCCTAAGTAGACCAGTCTTTATGAAGTTTGTGGCAACAAACCTATTCATTTGTAATATATACTCCGATTCAAAAACCTGGATATTTTTTGTATACAAAGGGGTTACAAAACCCAAGGAATATTGGTGGAAAATATTTAACGACAATGGTATCATCGAAGCTTTAGCACAGAAGCTCGAAACCATTTTTGGAATTCAAATTTAAACTTTTTTCGCTGCAGATGTGAGATTATGCGTTGTTGAAGTTTGTGTTTTAGTTTTTTAGTGATAACCTTGCTGTTACCTTGTTGTTTTCTGTTATTGTTATTAGTTTTTGTTAAGTTTTCATTCACAAATGTCTTTGACATAAAATATCTTAGATTCTAAATCGGAGTATAGATAGTTTTCATTTACCTT
>JAPQVW010000538.1:20000-25518 GCA_028535905.1 Quercus berberidifolia | reverse complement strand
CTACGGGATCTTAGCTATTAATTGTTCATTCTTAGTTTTCATACCATAATTAATATGAATATAGAATAGAATTTCAAATAAATATTAAATAGTTGAATGAATATATTCTCGAACATAACGATTAATATTCGAAATGGAATCTAATTAGATTAGAATCTTATTCTACACATTCTAATCTTACTTATTTATTCTAATTCTAGATAGATTCTAAGATAGATTCTAATTTGAAATAATTCTAATTCTAAATAGTTAGATCAATTAGAAATTAATAGAATAATATAATAAGAAATTTATATTAATAAATTTCTTTTTTTTTAGTCATTTTTAGTTATGTTATAGAGGGCCGCCTTAACTTAAGGGAAATTAAAAAAGTAAAGGCTACGAATAAAAAAAAAATGAAAAAGAGAAGGCCGTAATCCAGATCATAATGAAAGATTCCTCCGCTTTCGTTCGGAAAGATAAAACAAAAAAAAAAAAAGAAATCGACCGTTCGAGTATCTCAAATTACACGATAAAAATGATATAAAAGAAAGAGAGGCATACATAATCTATATTGGTATAGATAATATATATCTATATTGAATTGCGGATACAGAAATGATAGAATCATTTCTGATTGGATCAACTCTGGATCTTCGATAGAGATGAAATGATAAACAATAAAAAAATAGGAGTAAACACTTTTCGATATAGGAATTGGTATCTAATAAATTCAAAGATTCCGGCATAAATGAAAGAAAAAGGAAAAAAGCGAGGAAGGACATCATAATGAGATCCTAATCTTAAAACAACAAAATAAAAATGGGGGATATGGCGAAATTGGTAGACGCTACGGACTTAATTGGATTGAGCCTTGGTATGGAAACTTACCAAGTGATAACTTTCAAATTCAGAGAAACCTGGAATTAAAAATGGGCAATCCTGAGCCAAATCCTATTTTACGAAAACAAATAAGGGTTCAGAAGAAAGCAAGAATAAAAAAAGGATAGGTGCAGAGACTCAATGGAAGCTGTTCTAACAAGTGGGGTTAACTTCTTTACGTTATTACATTAACGTAATCCTTATATCAAAACTACAGAAAGGATAAACCTATATACATACGTATATGTACTGAAATCCTATCTCAAATGATTAATGACGACCCGAATCTTTATTTATTTATATTTCTATAAATAATAAATAAAAATCGAAAGAGTTGTTGTGAATCGATCCAAATTGAAGAAAGAATCGAATATTTATTAATAAAATTTATCGTACGAGAATAAAGATAGAGTCCCATTCCACACGTCAATACCGACAAGAATGAAATTTATAGGAAGAGGAAAATCCGTCGACTTTAGAAATCGTGAGGGTTCGAGTCCCTCTATCCCCAAAAAGGCCCGTTTGATTCCCCAATTATTTATCCGATCCGCTCTTTTCGTTTCGTTAGCGGTTTAAAATTCGTTATGTTTTTCAATCATTCTACTCTTTTACAAATGGATCTGATTGGAAATTTTTTTTCTTATTACAATATTTGTGATATATATGATACGCGTACAAATGAACATCTTTGAGGAAGGTATCCCCACTTCCAATTTGAATGATTAACAATACATATCATTTCTTGTACTGTATTAAAACTTATAAAGTTTTCTTTTTGAAGATCCAAGAAATTACAGGGTCTGGATAAAGTAAGACTTTTTTTGTCTTTTTAATTGACATAAACTCAAGTTATCTATTAAAATAAGGACGATGCACGGATAATGGTCGGGATAGCTCAGCTGGTAGAGCAGAGGACTGAAAATCCTCGTGTCACCAGTTCAAATCTGGTTCCTGGCACATGATTTATTTGTATGAGTATCCGTTTTACAAATGAATTGATATGGGTCAACATACATATTCATTACTAGTCTATATCATGATAGATACTTATCTATCTAGGTGTCTGAGAATATACCCTTTCTAGAATTATAGAATAGATGAGTAAAGAGTATGTCTATAAAATCTGTAAAATAAAAAAAAATGAGATTTGACTTCCTTTTCTTTTTTATTTGTTCATACGGTGTCTCTTACCGTTCAAAAACAATGTTAATACTTTAGATAGTTAATACTTCATACATATTAAAATAGAAAGGTTAAATTAATTGGTTGAAAGACTCAAAGGTATAGTCTCGCGGAGTTGAAAGGTGGGAATAACCAAGATTCATTTCAGATACAGTACAAATAAAATCCAAGCCCTCCTCTCATTTCGTTGTCTTTTCTTTTCATATTCTATTTCTTCATTTCCTCCTATGTGACTTTGTCGAACTCATTTAAGTTTTGTGCGTGGTACATAGTTCATGATGCGAAACTCTTTTAGGTCATCCTAATACTAATTGTATTTTTTTAATTGTCTTGTTTTTTTTTTTATTTATCCTTTTTATTTCTATTTTTTATTGTTTCTATTTTTATATATTATATATATATTTATTTGAATAGAAACAATTTTTTTTTTATTCTATTTATTTTGTATTATTTATTTGTATTTGATTTATATTTTATTTCGTTTTATTTAGCCCATTTAGAATAGAATGCGAATGAGACTTCCATTACGCTCTTTGGTCTATAAGAGAACGTACAAACATTATTTGAATACCTGGAGTTGTAGAAGTGAAAATTAGTTTCTTATTTTTTATATTTAATTTTATTATTTATATTTAATGAGCATCCTGTATTTCATAAAAATTCGGGGCAATATAATCCTTACGTAAGGGCCACCCTATCCAACTTTCGGGCATTAAGATACGTTTCAGACGTGGATGATTATCATAAAAGATTCCCAACATATCATAAGATTCCCTTTCTTGAAAATCCGCACTTTTCCAAACCCAGAAAACAGACGGAATTCTAGGATTCCACCTTGGGGCAAATACTTTTATACATACCTCTTCTGGTTGATCTATACCATAAGCTATTCTCGTAAGATGATACACACTAGCTAACAGTCCGCCCGGTGCTACATCATAGGCACATTGGGAACGTAAATAATTGTAACCATATACATATAAAATGACAGCAATGGAATGCCAATCCCCAGGCTTTATTTGTAAAGTCTCTATTCCTTGGTAGTCGAAGCCCAAAGATCTATGAACTAACCCATGTTTGGCTAGCCAAGCAGACAAACGACCTTGCATCTTTTTTATCTCTCCCACATTTTGATTTGTATAAAACTTCTATTTGTCTCTATAAGTTAAGTATTTCACATTTACGATGAAATTTATGAAAATTATTGTTTGTTATTATGTAAAAAAATGTGAAAAAAAAAAAAATCCTGCCTAATTCACTAATTCGGGGGAAGATACTGAACTCTTGTTGTATTTGAAAAATATTTCAAGAGGGATCTCCGAAATCGATGTAGATGGTGGTTGATCGAGTAATCCTCGATCATAATTTCCAGTATGAGTACTTCGTCCAATATAAAACTTGTGGTTGATAGTAAAACACCGACTCCCCTGTTGAGACCTAATTCGATCTTCATAGATTTCTCGAGATAGTTTTTTACGAAGTTTTGTTATAGCATCTATAACTGCCTCCGGTTTAGGTGGACAACCTGGCAAATAGACATCTACAGGAATTAGCTTATCGACCCCCCGAACAGTAGTATAAGAATCGGTACTGAACATACCCCCTGTAATTGTACATGCTCCCATAGCAATAACATATTTTGGTTCAGGCATTTGTTCATATAATCTCACTAAAGAAGGAGCCATTTTCATTGTTACTGTACCCGCAGTTAAAATTAGGTCTGCCTGTCTAGGACTCGATCTTGGTACCAGCCCATAACGGTCAAAGTCGAATCGTGAGCCTATTAATGAAGCAAATTCAATGAAACAACAACTGGTACCATATAGAAGCGGCCACAAACTGGACAGTCTTGACCAATTTGAAAGATCATTTGATGTAGTTGAAATAACTGAATTTTTTTGGGGGGCTGTTCGATCAAGTAAGGGAAACTCAATGGAATTCATAACCGTTTCAATGTTTTTTTTTTTACTTTCTTTATCTTTATTTTTATTGTCTGAATATTCAAGAGCTAAGACCATTCCAATGCTCCTTTTCGCCATGCATAAACTGAACCAACAATTAGGATAAGCACGAAAATGAAAGCTTCTATAAATACGGATATACCCAATACATCAAAACTCATTGCCCATGGATAAAGAAAAACCGTTTCAACATCAAAAACAACAAAAACTAGAGCAAACATATAATACCGAATTCGAAATTGGAGCCAAGCATCACCCATTGGTTCTATTCCCGATTCATAACTAGAAAGTTTCTCTGGCCCTTTGCGAATCGGGGCTAAAACTCCCGAAATCAAAAATGCCAAAATAGGAATAGCACTTGCTATTAGTAGAAATGCCCAGAAAATATCATATTCGTAAAGTAGAAACATAGACGGACTCCTTGCATGCGGAAAATATGCCGGATTAGTTGATTGGAATTGGAATGAATTGTCAAGCCATCCATAACTCTTTAGTCAAAACAAAACTTCATTTGGATCGAACTGCTTAGTTTCGCCTGTTTGTTTCGGCACGTGTCAACCTTCCGCTCACGATTCATCCACTCGAATCCCATTTCTAATATATATATATTACTTTTATACTATTTCTATTTATACTATAAAACTAAGCTATAAAACTAAGAGTCTCGCGGTTTCACTTCACTTCGGATTTGAATTTTATATAAATTGATTAGAAGGAACTAAAGGATATAAAGAGCTAAAGAAAAGGAATTTTAATTTAAATAGCATTCTAATTGTTTTGTTTAGAATTCTATTATTATTAAAAATGAAATTTCTATTAGAAATTCATATTCTAAATTGAAATAAAATCTATTTATTTTTTTATTCTAGTTAGATTATAGGGCTATACGGACTCGAACCGTAGACCTTCTCGGTAAAACAGATCAAACTAATTATTATCAAAATGATTTGAACCGTTTCAAAGACCCAACATGCATTTTTTTGTGCATTGGGCTCTTTCATAAACTGAAAGAAATATCGGCTAGTCTACCATATTTTTTCTTGACATAAAGATAAAGAGATGGCTCCGTGTGCTCGGATTCATTATTTTGATTCCAATAAAAAGGAGCACTACCAAAGTGTTTCAAAGAAGGATTATCCTGACGTAGGTCTGCTTTTGGCCTAGATTAACTTAAGTTAAATGGAGTATGTCTCTATCGACCCGCTTCCGCTTAACTTAAAGAAGCAAATATGAAACTTCATACACCTTAAAGCTCATAAGATAGGACGAAAAAAGAATTTTTTGAGGTCTTGATACTCATTATGCCTAGCATTGAATAGATGGGATATTCACCTTATCAATATCTCAAACCAACGCAAAGGTGGGTTCCGTTTATTTGGTACCGAACCTAAATGTAAATGGACGCCCGGATTGGACCGAACCTTTTGTCAGGCTGTTGTTCTCTTGTTTTATTCCCGAAAACATAGAGTAAGACATCTATTTATCAATAAAATCAAATATTTTGATTCCATGAC
>JAPQVW010000538.1:0-17500 GCA_028535905.1 Quercus berberidifolia | reverse complement strand
CAATAATAATTCCATAATAAATGGGGTTTCGCACTGCACTAGATTTCGTTGGTACCATCCAATCGAATCCAATTCAATTGTTTATTTATTCAATTTCAATGAGTTAATTTTCAAGTTCAACCAACTCATTTTCAAAATCTCAGGCGGATCAATAAAAGTCTTGAGAAAGTCTTTCATTTGACTATCATTATAGACAATATCATCCATATTATTTATCGAATTCGAACCGGAACTCTATTTCTATTTACGACTCATTTTTTCTATCTTATTGGTGCCCTTATCTCATTTCTTAGTTAATATTTCAGCCTATCGATTTATGCCTAGCCTATTTTTTTTTTTTTTACCTATACCCTTTAGTTTTAGAGTTTTAGTTTCATGCTTTGCTTTTCATGGACGAACTCCTCATATTTTCACATCTAGGATTTACATATACAACATATATCACTGTCAAGAGTTAATTTCTTATTATTTAGATATTCCAATGGGGGGCGGGGGTAAGAGATTAGAAACTTGAGAAAACAAGGATTGGGTTGCGCCATACATATGAAAGAGTATACAATAATGGTGTATTTGGCGAATCAAATATCATGGTCTAATAACGAACCATTCTAATTAGTTGATAATTTTTTGAAAGGATTCCTTGAAAGGTTTCATTAACTCCTAATTCATGTCGAGTAGACCTTGTTGTTGCGAAAATTCTTAATTCATGAGTTGTAGGGAGGGACTTATGTCACCACAAACAGAGACTAAAGCAAGTGTTGGATTCAAAGCTGGTGTTAAAGATTATAAATTGACTTATTATACTCCTGACTATCAAACCAAAGATACTGATATCTTGGCAGCCTTCCGAGTAACTCCTCAACCTGGAGTTCCGCCCGAGGAAGCAGGGGCCGCGGTAGCTGCTGAATCTTCCACTGGGACATGGACAACTGTGTGGACTGACGGGCTTACCAGTCTTGATCGTTACAAAGGACGATGCTACCACATCGAGCCGGTTGCTGGAGAAGAAAATCAATTTATTGCTTATGTAGCTTACCCCTTAGACCTCTTTGAAGAAGGTTCTGTTACTAACATGTTTACTTCCATTGTGGGTAATGTATTTGGATTCAAGGCCCTGCGCGCTCTACGTCTGGAGGATTTGCGAATCCCTACTTCTTATTCTAAAACTTTCCAAGGTCCGCCTCATGGCATCCAAGTTGAGAGGGATAAATTAAACAAGTATGGCCGCCCCCTATTAGGATGTACTATTAAACCTAAATTGGGATTATCCGCTAAGAATTACGGTAGAGCAGTTTATGAATGTCTCCGCGGTGGGCTTGATTTTACCAAAGATGATGAGAACGTTAATTCCCAACCATTTATGCGTTGGAGAGACCGTTTCCTATTTTGTGCCGAAGCAATTTTTAAAGCGCAGGCTGAAACAGGTGAAATCAAAGGGCATTACTTGAATGCTACTGCAGGTACATGCGAAGAAATGATCAAAAGGGCTGTATTTGCCAGAGAACTGGGAGTTCCTATCGTAATGCATGACTACTTAACCGGGGGGTTCACTGCAAATACTAGCTTGGCTCATTATTGCCGAGATAATGGTCTACTTCTTCACATCCATCGTGCAATGCATGCAGTTATTGATCGCCAGAAGAATCATGGTATACACTTTCGTGTACTAGCTAAAGCATTACGTATGTCTGGTGGAGATCATATTCATGCCGGTACCGTAGTAGGTAAACTTGAAGGGGAAAGAGAAATCACTTTAGGCTTTGTTGATTTACTACGTGATGATTATATTGAAAAAGATCGAAGCCGCGGTATTTATTTCACTCAAGATTGGGTCTCTTTACCAGGTGTTCTGCCCGTGGCTTCGGGGGGTATTCACGTTTGGCATATGCCTGCTCTGACCGAAATCTTTGGAGATGATTCCGTACTACAATTTGGCGGAGGAACTTTGGGGCACCCTTGGGGAAATGCACCTGGTGCCGTAGCTAATCGAGTAGCTCTAGAAGCATGTGTACAAGCTCGTAATGAGGGACGTGATCTTGCTCGTGAGGGTAATGAAATTATCCGTGAGGCTGCTAAATGGAGTCCTGAGCTAGCTGCTGCTTGTGAAGTATGGAAAGAGATCAAATTTGAATTCCCAGCAATGGATACTTTGTAATCCAGTAATTACCGCTCGTTCTCTTAATTGAATTGTAATTAAACTCGGCCCAATCTTTTACTAAAAAAAGGATTGAGCCGAATACAAAACAAAGATACTATTGTATCTATTTTACAGATACATACTTATCTAGATATACGTATACAAGATCTTAAATAAATATATATAAAACGAAACAACTTAAGCGTTTCTATTGTTGTGTTAGGTCCACAATTAATTCTATGGATCCTAAGGGTTGGTTGGTATCTTCTTTTATATCCCGTAGTTTCCGATCATGGATCGAGTCATATATGAGAGCTTCTTCTACCCATCCCGTATATTGTCCCTTTCGTTCTGTGTTGGACTAGAACCTTATTAGTAGACGAGATTTTACGAAAAACGTTCTTTCTTTATATTCATAGGATAGAACAATTATTTCTTTTTTCGATTTGAATTTGATACAACACACGCGGGGGGATCACTAGCTATTTCAAATCGAAAAAAGAAATAATTGAAATAATTAAACAACACCTACTTGTTTTTTTTGTTAATAGAACCCTAGTGATTGTATTTGGATGCGTATTAGGATAGTAAATGAAATATTCAAATGATTTTTTATCGAATGACTATTCATCTATTGTATTTTTCATGTAAATATGTGCAACAAGGCTTTATGGAAAAAGGGTGGTTCAACTCGATGTTGTCCAAAAAAAAGGAGTTAGAATACGGGTATGGGCTAAGTAAATCAATGGGCAGCCTTGGTTCTATTGAAAATACCAGTGTAAGTGAAGACCCGATTAGAAATGATATAGATAAAAACACTCTTAGTGGGAGCGATAGTGACAATTCTAGTTACAGTAATGTTGATCATTTAGTCGGCGTTAGAGACATTCATAATTTCGTACCTGATGATACTTTTTTAGTTAGGGATAATAATAGGGACAGTTATTTCATATGTTTTGATATTGAAAATCAAATTTTTGAGATTGACAATGCTCATTCTTTTCTAAGTGAACTAGAAAGCTCTTTTTCTAATTCTCGGAATTTTTGTTATCTAAATAGTGTATCTAATAGTGATGATCCCCACTATGATCCTTACATATATGATACTAAATATAGTTGGAATAAACACATTACTAGCTGTATTGACAGCTATTTTCGTTCTCAAATTTGTATTGATAGTTACATTTTAAGTGGTATTGTCAATTACAATGACAATTACATTTCTAGTTACATTTTTGATGAAAGCAGAAATAGTAGTGAAACCCAGAGTTCAAGTATAAAAACGAGTCCGGCTGGTAGTGAGTTAACTATAACGGAAACGGAAAATTCTAATGATCTAGATTTTACTCAAAAATATAGGCATTTATGGGTTCAATGCGAAAATTGTTATGGATTAAATTATAAGAAATTTTTGAAATCAAAAATGAATATTTGCGAACACTGTGGACATCATTTGAAAATGAGTAGTTCAGATAGAATAGAACTTTTGATTGATCCAGGTACTTGGGTTCCTATGGATGAAGATATGGTCTCTGTGGATACCATTGAATTTCCGTTGGAAGAGGAATCTTACAAAGATCGTATTGATTCTTATCAAAGAAAAACAGGATTAACTGAGGCTGTTCAAACAGGCACAGGTCAACTAAACGGTATTCCCATAGCAATTGGGGTTATGGATTTTCAGTTTATGGGGGGTAGTATGGGCTCCGTAGTTGGCGAGAAGATCACTCGTTTGATCGAATATGCTACCAATCGGTTTTTGCCTCTTATTCTAGTGTGTGCTTCCGGAGGAGCACGCATGCAAGAAGGAAGTTTGAGCTTGATGCAAATGGCTAAAATAGCTTCCGCTTTATATGATTATCAATCAAAGAAAAAGTTATTCTATGTATCAATCCTTACATCTCCTACTACTGGTGGGGTGACAGCCAGTTTTGGTATGTTGGGCGATATCATTATTGCCGAACCCAATGCCTACATTGCATTTGCGGGTAAAAGAGTAATTGAACAAACATTGAATACGACAGTACCTGAGGGCTCACAAACGGCTGAATATTTATTCCATAAGGGCCAATTCGACCTAATCGTACCACGTAATCTTTTAAAAGACGTTCTGAGTGAGTTATTTCAGCTCCACGCTTTCTTTTCTCTGAATCAAAATTCAATCAAGTGGATCCTTAATAAAAATAAAAAAAATATATTAATTAATCAAAATATAAATTATTATTTTTTTTTTATAAAACGAGTAGTTATTTAGTTTATAGAAATCAAAGCCAAAATCCGTAGAATGGATTTTGGCTTGGTAGCATTTGATAACATAAGATTTAATTGTAAAAATAATTATGCGGATCATTTTTTTTTTACCGACATTCCCGATTACTAATCAGTAAAAACCTCTATCAAAAAAAAAGAATGCATTTCTTCTTCCGCTAAATGAAAATTAGGCAAGGAGAATAAAGCGAATTTCACGTTCTCTTCTTATGTGTATATAATTCAAATATAGAAAATTTAAAAGTGAAAAGTACAGAATCTTGCATCTTTCAATATTTTTTTAGAATCCCCAGTTTTACTAAGACTCCCTATTCCCGGATCGGATTGTAACAAATTTTTCAGGAAGTTGTAAGAAACTCTTTCTTTATTTTATTCCATTTTATGAAATTCAAATTATAAGACAAAAACAAGATAATAAAAAAGGCGATTATCATATATATATTTCATGTAGAAAGATGAAAAATTATATTTATTTAGTTCGACATTCCTTGCACTTATTTTATTATATTTATATATTTTTTATTATATCACATATACTCACTTAGATATGCTTAGTATAATTCTATATGAATTAGAAATAATGATTCTAAGATACCTTTATAACAATATAAATAACAATATAACAATAACAGGTAAAAATAGTAAATCCAGGTATCCATTTTATGACAAATTTACCCTCTTTTTTTGTGCCTTTCGTGGGCCTAATATTGCCGGCAATTGCGATGGCTTCTTTATCTCTTCATATTCAAAAAAACAAGATTTTTTAGATATCGATATGATGGGGCTAAATCTCATCTATTTTGTTTTTTTTTTTTTTTCAAGATTTAGACTTAGACCATAACACAGATATCTATTTCTTAGAATAAAATATGTGATGTGGGTTCCCCCGAACATAAAGAAACTATTATTGTTATTCGTGTGTAAACATGATATATGAGTAAATAAATTATAGCTATTTGCAACGAAATCAAATCGGGATCGGGGCGAATGCCTTAAATGTAAAGTGAATATATCTATATGTATGTGGATATCTATAGGAAATCATACGAAATGGATATTATTATTTTATATCTAACCAATTCGATGAATTACTCCTAAAATAAAAGTTCACATCAGAATAGTGCTAGTTGATGAGAGTTATTTCGGAAACACACAAAAAGTCAAATTAATTTGGGTTATTCTCTCAATTTCAATAAAATGCAACTAGATCTAGTATGAATTGGCGATCAGAACATATATGGATAGAACTTATAGCAGGGTCTCGAAAAACAAGTAATTTCTGCTGGGCCTTTATCCTTTTTTTAGGTTCATTAGGGTTTTTATTAGTTGGAATTTCCAGTTATCTTGGTAGAAATTTGATATCTTTATTTCCGCCTACGCAAATCATTTTTTTTCCACAGGGGATCGTGATGTCTTTCTACGGAATTGCGGGTCTCTTTATTAGCTCTTATTTGTGGTGCACAATTTCGTGGAATGTAGGTAGTGGTTATGATCGGTTCGATAGAAAAGAAGGAATAGTGTGTATTTTTCGTTGGGGATTTCCTGGAAAAAATCGTCGCATCTTCCTCCAATTCTTTATGAAAGACGTACAGTCCATCAGAATAGAAGTGAAAGAGGGTATTTATGCTCGTCGTGTCCTTTATATGGAAATCGGGGGCCATGGCGCTATTCCTTTGACTCGTACTGATGAGAATTTGACTCCACGAGAACTTGAGCAAAAAGCTGCTGAATTGGCTTATTTCTTGCGTGTACCAATTGAAGTATTTTCAAAAATGAATTGAAACTGAAATGAAAAGAATGAATGCTTTTTTTATTTTCAATAGAGAGATTATATCTTGTAGATTCTCTTTTTTTTTGTTTTGTCAATCAATCTTTCTTTTTATCCCTTTTTGTACTTCTTAATTACCAAACGATTGGGATGCTTATAACGATAGCTTTTTTGTCTTGTTTTGGTAGTCATTTTTTTTATCAGAATCACAATATTCTTCAGAAAATTCTCTCAATTATTCCCGGACTATGCGTCGTTTTTTTTTTTTCAAAAAATTGGATATTTTGATAGAAAGAGAGTTCTTTCGTTTCAAAATCTGAATAATATTTGTTACTTGAAGGGGCTCTTTCATGCATTTCTTTATTGAAAGGGGTCACTCTCTTCGAATTTTAGCAAGTGATAGATTTGGAAACAATCACTTGCTAAAATTCGAAGTGGATTCTTTTTTATTCCATTTCTGTATTATTTATAAATTCAAGTACTAACCGCTGAATCATACACAAAAAAAGCGGGGAATAGATTCGTGGGCTCGATAACTTGTAATAGAACTGATCCTTGATAGGAATATTAGTTAGTATCGTATAGCGTCAACGAATGGGGTGAGTTCATTAAAAATTCAAAGACGAAAAAATGGCAAAAAAGAAAGCATTCATTCCCCTTCTATATCTTGCATCTATAGTATTTTTGCCCTGGTGGATCTCTCTCTCATTTACTAAAAGTCTGGAATCTTGGGTTACTAATTGGTGGGATACTAGGCAATCCGAAATTTTTTTGAATGATATTCAAGAAAAGAGTATTCTAAAAAAATTCATAGAATTAGAGGAACTCTTACTCTTGGACGAAATGATAAAGGAATACCCGGGAACACATCTAGAAAAGCTTCGTATCGGAATCTACAACGAAACGATCCAATTGATCAAGATGCACAATGAAGATTGTATCCATACGATTTTGCACTTCTCGACAAATATGATCTGTTTCGTTATTCTAAGTGGTTATTCTATGCTAGGTAATGAAGAACTTGTTATTCTTAACTATTGGGTTCAAGAATTTCTATATAACTTAAGCGACACAATCAAAGCCTTTTCCATTCTTTTAGTAACTGATTTATGTATAGGATTCCATTCGCCCCACGGTTGGGAACTAATGATTGGATCTGTCTACAAAGATTTTGGATTTGCTCATAATGATCAAATTATATCCGGTCTTGTTTCTACCTTTCCGGTCATTCTAGATACAATTTTAAAATATTTGATTTTCCGTTATTTAAATCGTGTATCTCCCTCACTTGTAGTGATTTATCATTCAATGAATGACTGAAAAATGATTCACTGATCCAATTAGAATGGTTGGTTGTTACTTTGTACATAAGCAAAACATTCAAAACTGTACTTATTCTTTTTACTCATACAAGGGATTCGATTCCTCCTATATTCTATTCCATTACAATAAAATTCTTTTAGTACATAGCAGAATCATAGATAGGGAACTATACTAGACTAAGAACCTACCTAATTTTATTGTATAAATTTTCGATACCAATGATTGGACCATGCAAACTAGAAATACCCTTTTTTCTTGGATAAAGGAAGAGATTACTCGATCCATTTCCGTATCGCTCATGATATATATAATAACTGGGGCACCCATTTCAAATGCCTATCCCATTTTTGCACAGCAGGGTTATGAAAATCCACGCGAAGCGACCGGCCGTATTGTATGTGCCAATTGCCATTTAGCTAATAAACCCGTGGATATTGAGGTTCCACAGGCGGTACTTCCGGATACTGTATTTGAAGCGGTTGTTCGAATTCCTTATGATATGCAATTAAAACAAGTTCTTGCTAATGGTAAAAAGGGGGCTTTGAATGTGGGGGCTGTTCTTATTTTACCTGAAGGGTTTGAATTAGCCCCCCCCGATCGTATTTCGCCCGAGATTAAAGAAAAGATAGGCAATCTGTCTTTTCAGAACTACCGCCCGACTAAAAAAAATATTCTTGTGATAGGTCCTGTTCCTGGTCAGAAATATAGCGAAATCACCTTTCCTATTCTTTCCCCGGACCCCGCTACTAAGAAAGATGTTCACTTCTTAAAATATCCCATATACGTAGGCGGGAACAGGGGAAGGGGTCAGATTTATCCCGACGGTAGCAAGAGTAACAATAATGTTTATAATGCTACAGCAGCGGGTATAGTAAGCAAAATCATACGAAAAGAAAAAGGAGGATACGAAATAACCATAGTGGATGCATCGGATGGGCGTCAAGTGGTGGATATTATCCCCCCTGGACCTGAACTTCTTGTTTCAGAAGGAGAATCCGTCCAACTTGATCAACCATTAACGAGTAATCCTAATGTAGGTGGATTTGGTCAGGGGGATGCGGAAATAGTACTTCAAGATCCATTACGTGTCCAAGGCCTTTTGTTTTTCTTGGCATCCGTTATTTTAGCACAAATATTTTTGGTTCTTAAAAAGAAACAGTTTGAGAAGGTTCAATTGTCCGAAATGAATTTCTAGATCCTTGGATTTATTAACATAAAGTTTGTAAAAAGAACTAAATTTGTATTGGCAATTATATAATTATGTATAATCAAAAAAATTATTAAGAGCCTTTTTCTTTTCTACTAGAGTTTGGTAATTACTTGTACCGCCTAGTCATAGTATGTATATTGTGAAGAGGACCACTTGACTTTAACTCTTCTTTGTTTTTTTTTTTCAATCAATCCAAATTAGAGTGGTATGATTATGTCATTATTGTCATATTTAAATGACATAGAATCTATTGATAATTTTGTATTCGAATAAAATAAAATTCGACTAGATACTAAACATAAGATAAGTAAGTGGATAATATAAAAAAAGGTAGAAAGGAGGGGAACAAGGGATTATAGGAGGGTTTATTCGTCTTCCCAGCCTTCGATACAAGAAAAAAGAATTTTCCATACCTTTCTTGTATCTTGTATCGAAATAATAAGGTCTTGTGTCGAAATACTAATGATTTTAGGTTTTGATCCCATTTGTCAAAGATCCCATTTTTAGTTTCAAATTTTTCCAGGGTTCTCATAACCCTTTAATGAATTTATAATTCAATGGAAATTTTTATTAAATACAAATACTAAAAAAAAAAAAATAGAGTAAGGTTTTATTAGTATAGAAAAAATTTTCATGATATCTGATCAATAGAAATATATATATATTATTGTTATAGTTTGATTGTGTCCGCAAAAGAGGGATGGGATTTAATGGAGCGATTCCTTCTTTCTTTAAATTTGGAAAGTATCGACAAATACTATCAAGGAACAGATGTTCTGCATCAATCAATGAAGTTAGTTTTTTCAAAAACATCATGAGAAAGAAATGAAATGGGGTTTTTTCAAACATTGTAAAAGGGTGATTTATTTTTTTCATTTATACGAATAAAAGATTCTGATCATTAAGAACTCAACGGGACCTAACCCCTCTTTATTTATCTGATTCGAGGGAGATCCCGTTGAGTTCTTACGCTTTCATGTCTATAACTCAATGCATCCGATTACTACAGGGATGAACCCAATCCGGAATATGAACCATAAAAGAAAATACCGATTAAACCAATCACAAGAATACCCGTTACAGTGCCTATTATCCAAAGAGGAATCCTTCCAGTAGTATCGGCCATTTGTCCCGCGTACCTCCAAATTTCATCAAGTGGTCATGCTATAGACATAAACAGTCATAGATAATTATGATATGATATCCTTCCGAATGGGATAAGAGAATTTCTATTATTCTGTTGTTTACTATTCTCTTTGCTTCTCTTAATTGAAGAAATAATTGGAAAATAAAACAGCAAGTACAAAAATGAGTAATAAACCCCAGTAGAGACTGGTACGGTTCAATTCAACACTTTGTTCGTTCGGGTTTGATTGTGTCATAGATCTATAATTCGAATTAGGTTTATCGTTGTATGAACTGCATTGCTGATATTGACCCCAAAAAAGAAACGGTAGGTACAGCTAATCCGTGAACAGCCAACCATCGCACTGTAAAAATGGGATAGGTTCTATCTATGGTCATTGGGGCCTCCTAAAAAGATCTACTAAATTCATCGAGTTGTTCCAAAGGATCAAAACGGCCAGTTATTAATGGAATTCCTTGTCGACTCTCTGTAAAATACTCGTTTGGACGAGGGCTTCCAAATACATCGTAAGCTAAACCCGTGCTGACGAATAACCAACCCGCAATGAAAAGGGAAGGTATAGTAATGCTATGAATGACCCAGTATCGAATACTGGTAATAATATCAGCAAAAGAACGTTCTCCTGTGCTTCCAGACATGCCGAGCTCCACGTATTCTTGTACAGTCAAAAAGGGGATCGATTCCGTAAAAGATGAGATCAGTAAATGGGAATTCACTGAAATTAAATCTTTGTGAGATCGTCAATAGGGTACCAAGGGTGTCTTTAGAGTATACCGAATCAGTATAGCTATCCTTCTTCTGACACAGCAACGCAATTTCACAATTAGTATCTAAATGGAGTGCTAGAGACTTTCTTTTTTCTTTTATTGTTGCCTGTCGATGTAGTATTCTATACTATTCAATAAAAAAATTTTCAAATTCCTGTAGTAGTATAAGGGTTCTCTCCATTATCGGCTTCGGATTAGAAACTGAAGATCAGATAAAATGTGAATACAACGGGTTGCTTTCAAATAATTCGCGAGTGGGATTATCATATTCCATTCTCCTACACCTACAATTCAATTAGATCCAAAATATAAAAATATTCTTTCTTTTTGTGTTTGTAGAAGATGTTTTTTGTTGGAACCTCCCCCCCCCCCCTTTTTTTTTTCATTTTTAAGGAATTGGTTAGTTGTCCAGTAAGAAGTAAGACTAGCCGATAGTTTTCCGACGAAAGAAAGAGAACAAAGAAGAAAATAATCAATATTCGCGATGCACGCATTGTTGTATTAGAACCAAAAGGCCGTTCTTGATCGAATTATAATTATAAAAGGGCGGGGGGCTCTCTAATTTAAGATATGTAAAGAAAAAATGTATAAGTTTCGCACGATTAGATCATGCGAAACTCTTTTTCTTCTCATTAGAGATATTATGAGAATGAACCCACACTGAATCTAATGAGGTCAAATCAAATTAAAGTAAAAAAGAAAAGGGAAAGTAATAAAGTAAAGTTAAAGTAAAAAAAGGGAGATTCTAGTATAATCTAAGGTCATTCTTTGTTCGAAAATACACAATGTATTCGATACAATAATAAAAAAAAGATCAAAATTAAAATAGAAATGATTTTCCAATTTTAATTTTAAAGCGATTCAATTTCATTTTTTGAATGAAGTTACACAACAGAGTTTTTTATTATTTCTAATTTTGATTATTAATTATAATATATAATATTAGTATAAGAATATTAGTTTTTAAGATGAATCTATATTAGTTTTAAGATGAATCTGTTGATTGGGAATTAGGGGATGCTCAGATATCACAGATGATGAATTGATTTCTTACCTATGTCACTCCCATTTTTTTTTATTACTGTTTAGAAGGATTGATGAATCAAAAACTTTCAATTGAAAGAATAAGTGGAATTGGTCTTTTTGCTTATTCTTGTTTGTATCTTTCAAAAATTTGAATTTAGGGAAGTGCTTTCTAAACATATGTATAAAAAGACCATATTTCATTTAGCCTCTTTATGCTTACTATAACTAGTTATTTCGGTTTTCTACTAGCGGTTTTAACTATAACCTCAGCTCTATTTATCGGGTTGAACAAGATACGACTTATTTGAAATTAATTGAACAAACGATTCATAAAAAAACGAAATCTTTCTGTGTTATTCCATATATTCTATAGTTTCTTAAGTTTCTTACCGTGTCAATTTCCAATTTTTGGTCATTGAGATTCATGGGCAATATGAATTAATAGTTAAGAATAGATATTACCTCTCCTTTTCCTCTTTCAAACAAATTGAAATGATTGAAGTTTTTCTATTTGGAATTGTCTTAGGTCTAATTCCTATTACTTTGGCTGGATTATTTGTAACCGCATATTTACAATACAGACGCGGTGATCAGTTGACCTTTAATTAATTAATAGCTCTTTTTTTGATTGACCCCTACTTGCTTTATTAATTTTAATACATAGGGCAGGGGGCAAATTGAAATTGCTGTTCAATTATTTCATTTCAGTGTAATTTTCGACCTAAGAATAACAAGAATGGGATCACGCTCTGTAGGATTTGAACCTACGACATCGGGTTTTGGAGACCCGCGTTCTACCGAACTGAACTAAGAGCGCTTTATTATCACACTAAATATTTTGTAAGTAACCCTAATATATTATATTTTTGCATGCGTATCCTATTCTATAGTAGAATAGAGTCAAATGAAAGATTGATCATGTTATGGATGCCCAATTTAATCGATTTCAATTGATCCCTCGTTACGATTCCTGCTCATAAGATAAGTAATAGAATAGGTAGGGATGACAGGATTTGAACCCGTGACATTTTGTACCCAAAACAAAACGCGCTACCAAGCTGCGCTACATCCCTTTCAATTGGGTTACAGTGTCATTGTAGAGAATACCCGTATTGTTTTCCACATCTTTATTTACTCCATTTCTATACAAAAATTATCTTGTCATTTCTTCTTTTTGATCTCATATCATAGAACATATAATAATTATTAATTAATTATAATAAACTACTTATATGCGTTACGTATAATGAAACCCGCTGTAAAAAAAAATGAATATTTTGGGGAAATGCTGGTACAGAAAAGGGGCACGTTTTTTTTAAGAAAAGGAATATTCTACTGAATCGTTGTACATTTCAATTTGAATTAGGGATTCCGCGGACAAATACAAGCGATCATTAACTCCATATATGTCTGATCATATATGTATTACAAATTCCAATAAAGAAGGAGGATTTCAAATAAAATGCGAGATCTAAAAACATATCTCCTCCGTGGCGCCGGTAGTAAGTACTATATGGTTCGGGTTTTTAGCAGGTCTATTGATAGAGATCAATCGTTTATTTCCGGATGCGCTGATATTCCCCTTTTTTTCATTCTAGTTAGTAACATGGGAAGTGGTGAAGAAGATTAGGGATTTAATAAAATCTCTGTGACTAATCCCTCCCCTTCCCATCTTTTAATTTTAGAATTTTTAAAATTCGAATAAGTTCGAAAAGAGAAAGAATAAAAGTGGATTCAAATTCAGTGAAACTCGGAACTCGGGCCTCAGGCCCGAGGCTCGAATTAAAATAAAATTTTTAATTTAAATTATTTAAATTAAAATAATTAAAAAGAGAATGAGAACGGAAATGGAAATTGATGGATAGGTCAACAAAATCATACAAAATACTTAAATGAAAGACGAAACGCTATATTGGGATTAGAAATGTAGTTAGAAATCATTGTATTACTTATTATTACTATCTTGATTGCAACGAAATTTTTCATAATTTTATTTCGAGTTAGCAACTTCGATTTTTTTTTTTCGTTCCTTTTTTCTCTTTGGATCGCAAAATAGAATAGTTGAGTGAATCAAAAATACAAAGGGGGTTCATGGCCAAGGGGAAAGATGTTCGAGTAACAGTTATTTTGGAATGTACCAATTGTGCTGTTCGAAATGATGCTAATAAGGAATCAAAGAGGGTTGGTATTTCCAGATATATTACTCAAAAGAATCGACACAATACGCCTAGTCGATTGGAATTGAGAAAATTCTGTCCCTTTTGTTACAAATATACAATTCATGGGGAGATAAAGAAATAGATGGAACCGATTACACGTATGTATTGTATGTCATCCTTCCAAGGAAGATGAAAAATGTCATATACCATATATTATATATAACATATATTTAAAGATAAACAAACCAAAAAGAAATCCCCGACAAAATTAGGATTTTCGGGATAAGGAATAAACAAATCATGGATAAATCCAAGCGACTCTATTTTAAATCCAAGCGATCTTTTCGTAGGCGTTTGCCCCCGATTGGGTCGGGGGATCGAATTGATTATAGAAACATGAGTTTAATTAGTCGATTTATTAGTGAACAAGGAAAGATATTATCTAGACGGGTGAATAGATTAAACTTAAAACAACAACGATTAATTACTATTGCTATCAAGCAAGCTCGTATTTTATCTTTGTTACCCTTTCTAATAATGAGAAACAATTTGAAAGAGGTGAGTCGGCTGCTAGAACTGCGGGTCTTAGAATCAAAAAGGGGGATAGGCTTACTCTTCACTTGAATCAAAATTCCAATACGAACTCAAAGGCGGATTGATGTTTTGTTCGAAAAATTCGCGAATTAAGATGTGAGTGTCGTGTCATAAGAAAAAAAGGATCGGGGAAAAAGAATAAATCTTTTTTTATTGAACGTCTTGTTTGTTCATTTTGACGACTTTATCATATTATTTGATTATATTTTATCATACTAATTTCTATTCTACCTTCCCGGAGTTAATTTTACAGCGCACTCCATTAAAATTGAAAACATTCCTATGGAGTCCTTCCAATCTACTTATTTTATAATCTCAGTGGAAATCATAGAAAGACAATTTCTATTTAATATAGCTATTTGCGCAAGTATTTTACGATTAAGAAGCAACTGCTTCTTGTACAGATTGTGTATGAAAATATTATAACTATAGTATACTAAATTCCCTCGAATTGCTGCATTTATCCGAGTGATCCACAAACGGCGAAAATATCTCTTTTGCCTACCTCTATCCCGATAAGCCGAAAACAAAGCTCTTATTTTCTGTTGAGTAATAGTTCGAGTAAGTCTTGAATGAGCCCCTCGAAAGCTTGATGCAAATAAACGAATTTTTGTTCTACGTCTCCGAGCTATACATCCTCGTTTAATTCTGGTCATTGAATAAATGAAACTTTGATAAATAACTAATTGATTTCTTTTCTTTCAGTTATTCCCTTCCCCTTTTCTAGTTTGTTAATAACAAAACGGATCCTTCCAATGTATAAAATAAAAACTCCAACGGCTTTTGCTACTATAACCTTCCCGCCCACGATTTTTTATTTTTTTTTATAGGCATTTTACCTCGAAATAAGAAATAATATTGATATTGATACTAGATATTAAAAAAAGCATATTAATATTAAATAAAAACAAAAAGTAGTAAATATAAAATAGAAATGAATAAAAAAAAAAATAGTGGGTTCCATCGTTTCTATGGTTACTTCTTAAACGGCGAGATCCCTTCTATACACCGGAGCCCCTTCTTTTCTTTCATTTAATCAATGCTATTGTTAACTTGTACAGTTCACACTTTTTGGCTCTACCCATGAATTATTCAGTAATCCGTCTTTCACAACGAGATCCACTTATACAGTAACGGTATTTAATTATGAAGATTAACTGTGTAGCTGACCCTCTTAGTCCGTTGTTGAAAGAGTAAGGGCGTAATCTTTCTTGCCTTTAAATGGGATTCCCCCCGCTTAATGGATAAACATTTGCTACCAATGGGAAATTCTTTCTCATCTTAAATTGAAAATGGAGACGATTGGATTTACACCACTAGAAACCATAAATTTTGATACACAATTACACAATAGAAGGGTATGATAGATACTTTTTAGATAGTGAATGGAGTTCTTCCGTTTTATTTTATCTTATTTACTGTTACTGATCACTGATACTGGAAAAATGGGTTCTTTTCTTTTGCCCCAGTCCATGCTCTGAACGAGTCACACATACACCCTAGTACATGTTCCTCGTCGCTGAGGGCATCCCCCAAGGGCGGGGGATTTCGTAACATTTCTGATTGGCTGTCTCGTCTTTCTAATAAGTTGTTTAATAGTTGGCATGTTGACTCGTATACATAATGAGCTGGTTTAGATCGATCCTAACCGGCCGATTAGGAATTACTTCTATAGTAATAAATTAATTAATAGAATACTCTATCAAACCCAGTAAGAAGATAAAATTTCAAATGGCGTATTTGTATTTGCGCGAAATCCCTGTTATTTTTTATTCTACCCCTACATGATCAACAATTCCATGAGCTTGGGCTTCTGTTGCTGACATAAAAACGTCTCTTTCCATGTCTTCGGATACAACCCATAGAGGTGTGCCTGTTCTTTGTACATAAACCCTTGTAATGGTTTCGCGCAGCTTCATCATTTCTTCCGCTTCCAGGATAAATTCTCCTGCGGGTGCCTCATAAAAAGAACTAGCAGGTTGATGGATCATTACCCTGATTATATAACCTAATAACTGGTTCTTCTATCTCGAAGAGAAATCAAAGAGAATAAATTAAATAACGAGTAATGATATGAAAACCAAAAGATAGAATTGAACAACCGTACAGGCATCTTTTGCGCATTGCATACGGCTATACAATGGAATTTACTTTATAACCTCCATTCCATTGAAGAAGTATAAAATCAAATTCAAATATTCAAATATAGGGCCTATCAGACCCCGATCGGTAAATAATCCAATAACCATCCTTCATTTATTTTGGAGTAGTTAAAACATACTATGATGGTTCCGTTGCTTTATATATTTATTTAGTCTGTTATTAAGCAATCCCAAAGTTTCTTTTTTTTGTATTCTTTCCTAAGATAAATATTGTTATTATCCCTCTGGTGTGAAAACAAAAAAGTTTGTGACGCTGCAATAGGCTTCCGATAAATCAGATAAAATCGGAAATGCCCTTTATCTCATACTAGTCGTTCGATATATAATCTAATGATTGATTTTTGAAAAAAAAAAAACAAAAATAAAAAAAAAAGGTTTCTCATATCGAATTCAAAATGCCATGCTATTATTACTTAATAGTCATATTTCATATGGCGAAGGCATAGTCTTCTTTTTTCTCTCAAATACAAAACTCATTGGCGCCGAGCATGAGGGAATGCTAGACGTTTGGTAATTTCTCCTCCGACCAGAAGAAAAGATCCTATTGAAGCGGCCAATCCCATGCATATTGTCTGTACATCTGGTTGTACAAATTGCATAGTATCATAAATAGCCACTCCGGGTATTACCCACCCCCCGGGAGAGTTTATAAACAAATACAGATCTTTGCTATCATCCTCTAGACTGAGATATACCATAAGACCAATAATTTGATTCGAGAGATCGCTATCAACCTCTTGGCCTAAAAAAAGTAATCTTGCTCGATAAAGTCGGTTGATTAGGATATAATTGTATCCTTAGGAACCGTACGCGCACCTTTTGATGCATACGGTTTACCAAAAATCGCGCAAAAAAAAAAGAATCAATGTGTAGATTGCAGCCCTCATTCTTTTTTATTTTCATAGGGGCTCTTTCTAACTTCTAACAAAGGGCTTTTTT